>JAKUCV010000603.1:78479-100915 GCA_028386065.3 Turnera subulata | reverse complement strand
TGTTTGGTATTTTGGGATGTTTATCCCCGTATCGAATTTTTGTGTCTTTTGGATTAAGTATAACGGATTAATAATGAATTGTGATGAGGATGTCGATCCTCGGTATTTTGGTTAGGGATGTCGATCCCTGAGTCTGGTTTTTGACGACGGTAATATAATTGTCACGTGGTAAGTAGAGGTACGACCGGATGGTTTGTGACTGTTTTGTGGTGCCATGATCTGGGTTACTTGTGATGGGCATGTTGATGCCGGTTTGATTGGGATGTTGATCCCTGAGTTTGATATTGGGATGTTGATCCCGGGTTCTTTTTGATCTGGCACCAGGAAAGGTTGATAACCTGGTACGACCCTAGCTTATCCGTGACGGGGCCCGAAAAGATATAATTGGATAATTGGATTTTATTTGAGTCTTTTGGTCGATTTTTGATTGTTTCGACTTTGAGTAATTTTTAGTGTCCATATTGATCGTCTTTCCATTGTCGTGAGCACTTCGAACTCACCCCTCACCTGCGGGCTTTCATCCCGTAGGATGAGTTGTTCATTGTACAGGTTTGGTGCATTCCAGACAGGCTGCAGCGTTATCCCTTGGACAGGCTCGGATCCATAGTTTGCATGTGTCGCATACAGTGTTAGTGAGTATTTAAGTCTTCCGCTGTGCATGTTTTCACTATTATTGGGCCATTGGGCCGGGATTTATTATTTATGTTGCTTTACTATTTTGGGCCGTTGGGCCGAGTTATTGTTTTATGCACTGTATGCTTGGGTTTGTCTAGTTGGGTTGTCACAGTTCCGGCTCGTGTTTACTGTGTACGGTAAATACGGGTCGGGGCGTCTCAATATAAGGTTACAAAAATATATTTCCAAAACTATTAAATCAAAACATTTTCATAAAATAATATACTTTTTCCAAAATAATAATTACCATAATTTTTCTGAAAATTATAACATATGTATATATTTTCCATAATATTTCCATAAAAATGATTATACTTTCCAAAATATAATTTCCAAGTATTATTTTCTTTAGAAAACTCCATTTCCAGAAAGTATAATCATATAAACTTATTTTCTGAAAATAAATACGAATTTAAAAATACACATTTATATTTCCAAATACTTTTCCAAACAATTATAAATCAACATAATTATATATATATTTTAGAAATATATCTATATATATTTTCCAAGAATAATAACATATACTTATTGTATTCCAGAGAAATAATAACATATAACTAAAATTTCTAGAAATATTTTCAATATATATATATATTTTTCAAACTAACCATAATAATAATTTACAAACAAAATTTAATTATCTTAATTTTTTCCAAAATCAAGTATTTGTTTTTTCTTCAAATAACTATTTATAATTACCATATATTTCCCCAGAATAATATATGTAATTTTTCAAAATAATTGATATACTTTTTTTCCAGGAACAAATACCAACAAATAGATATATAAATATATATATGTTTTTTTTATTATTATTATGGAGACCCAGCTGACAACCCTTCCAAGGTCGCGACCCGACCAAGGAAACGGGTAAAACCCGACTCACCTAGCGGGTATTGGGGCGGCGGCGCGTCAATAGGCGCGAGCGGCGTGCTGGCGGCGGAAAGCTGGCGTGAAGCTGTCGGAAACAGGTGCAGGCGCGGAGGAAGCAAGATACGCGGGTCCTCCACCGGGTCAACGGCTTGTGCAGGAGCGTCAGGCGGCGGAAAGCGACGGGGAGGGCGGCGACAGATCGGCGACGGCGTGGCTGGTGGCGGTGGAGTACGATACGACGCCGATCTCCTCGACATGTACAGTGACCCGAGGGTGATGAACTGTTCACGTTCTTCTTTTTTTTTTCCATTTTCTTATTTTCTTTCTTTTCTTTTCTGATTTCTTTTCTTTTTATTTATTTTCTGTATTTCTTTTTTTCCTTTTCTTTTTTTTCCTTCTACATTTTTTTTCCAATTTTCCCTTTTTTTTCTCTTTTTTTTTCTTTTTATTCTTTTTCTTCTTCTATTTCTTCTCTCTTTTTTTTTTTCTTTCTCTTTTTTCCTCTTTTCCTCTCTTTTTTTTCCCCTCTCCTTTCTTCCTCTCCTCTTCCTTTCTTCCTCCGCTTTCTTTTTATAAACGACAAAACACTGTACACATGTGAATCCTCAATAATGCAGCTTGTCTGCATTATGGAGCGAGTCTGGTCCGGACCAGAAAATAATCGATACCCCGTAGTTATTTTCCGGTGTGATTTTTCGAAGAATTCCGGGACTCGAAAAAAATACCGATTTAGGCCCGAAAAATCCACGGAAAAATTTCAAGTGCGGAAAAACTCTCGGTTTCGAAAAACGATGCTTGATTTACCTTGAATTAATTACCCAAGATTAATTCTTCCGGTAAATCACTGTAGAAAGACTTTTACAGTCCAGTAAAAATCCAAAATTTTTACCCGGGCTGTTACAATATAGGAACACAATAATCACTTATAATGCACAACAAAAATGATTATGCATGATACTAGTTTAATTGTATTTAGACAGCTTATTTGTTCATTTTATTATCTCCATAGTTATCTTATTACCAAACAATTCATCCGACTTGGTGGCAATTACTGATTAAGTGTCTCCAGCCAATTTTATCAAAACATACTTGATTTAGATCAGAACCAAAACCGAGCGTCCAAGCCGATATCCCGGCCCTTAGGTCGCTTAAGATAAGAAATCGTACTTATACAAATACGCTGTATAGATCATATATAGGAAATTACATTTGATAAGTAAATGAAATTAAATCGTGACCCATACTCGTGGTCTATTTAATAATATGAATCAAATAATATTCCAAGTAATTATCCTCGATCTAAAAATAATAGTAATACGTATTTGTTTAATAAGAAATATTTATAAAGTCGGGATTGCGATAATTACGTCAAAATGGTATATAAATAGTATTCCCGATAATAAAACCGTTAGATAGAAAATATCACCATCGGTAAGAAATCAATATAGTCGGGATACGGTATAAAATAATGTTGTAATTATTTGTAATTATATACATATAAAATCGATAAATTTAAGTAGAGTATAAATTAATGTAGCTTAAAGTGATAATTAAATTAGTGGACAAAGATAATACAATTTTTAGTAAAATATTGTCTTAGATAAACAATATTTCAAAATAATATTACTGTTATTATGTTAACAAAATATTTTTGATAAATTAATAAAATATAGTTAAGTCTTAGAATAATTTTGTATGGGTTACTATATATAAAATCGGTAAAATTATAAGGAAAGGAAGTAATATTATTTAGCCAATGGAAATATGGGTAATATAGATATAAGAATAAAATTGATTATTAACATAAGGTATGGGCCTATTATTATTTTAGCTCAGAAGAATGAGAATTAAACATATTAGTGACGTAATTATAATATTAACATAGTTTAAACGATTTGGAAATTAAGCCCGGTGGACCTTCTCATGCGTTTAGCCCATCGGAGAAAATAATAAATCAGCTTCAGATTAATTAAATAAAAGACTATATTAAATTAGATATTATGGCCTTTTAATTATAATTAGCCAAATTAAAATAAAAAAAACCGAAAATTAAATTGAATGGGCCTTTTACGAGCCCAAGTAAAACGTAAACAAAATTAAACCGGAAATTAAATGATATGGGCCTTTTTAATAGCCCATTCGGAAAATTAAATAAAAGTCCGTTCCCGGGTTCGCCGGAAAATTCCCGGGACTGCCGGAACCTCGTCATAATCCGACGGTTACTGTTCATCGTCCATCCAAAAGTCCAATCCACCGAGCAGAACCATCATCAAACCAATCGCCAACACTACCATCAAACTCGCCGCCACCCTCCGGTGACCGGAACTCCACCACCCAAAACACCACAACCCACAACCACAACAGCCCCACAATCGACATAAAAAAACAACACACAAACAACCACAGCAACAGAATCGGTCAGTCCCAAACCAGCAGAGACCGGTTACAACAAAGGAAGGAAAAGAAAAGGGGTGAAGATCGATGACGGATCTTACCCACGTTGTCGGCGACGGTCGCGACAGGAGTGAGAGCGGCAGCTCGTGTTGCAGCGGTGGTGGATCGGAGAGGAAGAAGGAGAGATCGAGGAAGGGTAGGAGCGGCGAGGTGGAAGGCGCAAAGGGAAAAGGCGGCGGCGTGCTCTGCTCTTCTCGTTGGTGTCAGCCCGACCCTTCTATGGCGGCGATGTCGAGTTTGTAGGTGTCGGCAGCCGCAATTGGTGAGGGGGGGAGGGACGGCGGCGGGTCTCCTTGTCTGGTCGACGGCGCGGCTGGGCTCGCCGACCTGTAGCGACGGAAAGTGAGGCGGAGCAAGGAGGAAGGCTAGAGGGAAGGAGGCAGAGAGGTGGTGGTGGCCTGCGCGTGATGGTTCGGTGGCGGTGGTCTCGGGGGAGAAGGAAGGGGGAGGAGATGGCGGTGGGTGCAGGGCTGGTTGTGGTGGTGAGAGTGTGGGGGAGAGGAAGAGAGAGAGAGGTGGATGGGGAAGGTAAGTGAGAGCAGAGGAGGGCGTGAGGGCTCGGGTAAGGAGAAGAGAAGATAAGGAAGAAGGGAAAAGAGGGAAAGGTGGGAGTGGGGGCCGGCCAGTGGAAAAAAATGAGAGAGGGGTAAGAAAAAGAAGGAGAGGAAAGAAAAGTGGGGCTGGCGGCTGAAGAAAAAACCGGGAGAGAGAAAGAAAGATAACCGGGAAAGAGGAAAGGGAAAGCGTGTGTTGTCGGGGCAATAATCGTGCCTACCGACACTCAAAACGCAGTCGTTTTAGACGACGGCTCGGTTGATGCTCCCCGCAACCTCGCGTGTTAAATCTTTGATTCAAACAAAATTATAATTTTAGAAATCTCATTAATAGCAATTTGATTCTTTTACGACTTTCAAAATAATTCCTAAAGCACATTTAGGCATCAAGAATACATTTCTTTTAGTTTTCAATTAATAAATATTTTGACAAAAAGTTAGTGGTAATAATGATATTGATAATACTAATAATAATAATAACAACAACAATAACAATATTTATAGTAATAATAATAATAACCAAAATTTTCGTAAGGAAAACGATATGGAAATTTACTCCAAAAGGTTGAATTCTCGATTAACTGCGATTAAATTTTATTCACCACCGTAAAAGTTAAAATAAAACAGTAAAATTATTAGAAATTTTACCCGGGTCGTTACATTCTACCCTCCTTAAAGGAATTTCGTCCTCGAAATTCACACCGTAATCCACTAATCCCATAAACATATATATAGTTATCATGATCATCGATCATTCCACAAATCATCAAATACGTGAACTCCAAATTATCACCCATGAATCACAATTAAATTTTCCAGATTATAACCCCCGAACCATGTCGATCTTTACCTCAAAATTTATTACATAACTATCCATCAAATAATATATTTTTTTTATTATATTACAACTCCCAAAATATGTCCATCAATACTCCAAAATTTATTACTAACATAATCATCCATCAAATAATATTTCTCTTCTAAATCCACCGAAACTAGCAAAGATCATAACTTCGATTGTAGCTCTTTAAACAATACCTCAAATCATCAAATCATCAGACTCTCTTTCTTTCAGGATTGAATCACCAAAATCATCAAATCATCAAACCTTTTCTTTTTAAAAGATCAAATCACCTCTGACATCAAGAATTCCATGATCACTAATCCAATCCTCTAATCAAGTTATCACATCACAAACAACTTTAGTATCCAAGAATCATCAAATCATCAACCCATTTCTTAAAGGAAATCGAATCATCTCCAAAATCATAGAATTTTCCAAGAATATCAATCCAATCCTCAACTCAAATTATCATGTCATAAACAAAGCAGTGCCCAAAAGTCATCACTTTATCACGTCATAATCAAAACAGTACTAAAAAATCATCATTTCTCACTTCCTTAAAATCATATAATATCATACCATCACTTAAAGATATAAAAAAAAAACCAAAACCCATAATTAAATCTTACTTGTTCTGTCGAAACTTCTGATACACGGGTACAACAAGATAGAGTTCTTGCCTTCTCAAGATCCCTTATCTCACTGCTCTTCCCGGCAACGACCATATTTGAACTTTGTAACAAAATCTTTAAAAGCATTTCATCTTCAAAATCATAATATTCCCAAAAATAATGGTTACATCTTATAAACACATTCAATCCACAGCCTAAGCTGTAATTATCACTTTGTCAAAATTCATCCTTTAAAAACTTATCTTTCCAAAACTTCAGATCAACAAAAAAACAATATTGTAAAATACTGAAATACGGGTAACTTGTCGCCCAACTGTGTTTAAGATAAAGTATACTCACATGTGAATGTTCTGCAGCAAGTTGGCGTCCCTCGACTGGATCCATTATGCACTAACCATATGAATATGTATGCAATCATGATAATCATGTGGAGCGAGCTATGAACAACAAATAAGCACAACAAACAAGAACAGTAAACACCCTAGGACCTACCGCCCGCTCCGCTACCAAAATGAAACATCCCGACCTAAATTTACCCATCATACAGTAATTACCAACAACAGTGCTGACACGTGGCACAAACTGTGTAATACAACAGAAAATCGGCCCAACGGCCCGAAATATAAACAACAATAGCATAACACCCGACTTCGGGAATCTGAATAACAACAGCACAACGGAAGCAATTTTAATTCAATGACAACATATGCAAAGCCCGATGCAGCTAATGGATCCGAGTCCTGTCCGAGGGTACACTGCAGCTTGCCTCGTACATTCCTGTACTACAAATAGTTCATCCTACGGGATGAAACTCCGCAGGCGAGGGGTGAGTCCGAAGTGCTCACCGACGAAGGATAAACAGAGATATGCAATCAACCATAATACTTTCGAAGTAATCACAGACAAATACAACACAAGATTCCACCAAAATATGACTGAGCCAAGACCAAAAGAATATTTATTATTATTACCAATTTTATCTTTCGGGCCCCCTCACTGGACAAGCTAGGGTCGTACCTGGTTATTAACTAATTCCGGATGCCAGGCCAAATCACAGTCCGGGATCAACATCCCAATCACAACCAATCCGGGATCAACATCCCAATATCAACAAATCCGGGATCAACATCCCAATAACAACATCATCCGGGATCAACATCCCCAACAACCAAACTAAACCAGCCATGACACCACAAAACTAGTCTCTAACCATCTAGTCGTACCACTACTTTCCACGTGACAATTATATCATCATCTCAATTCCAGTCCAAATCCATTACTCTTTCATCAATTATCCAATTTTCTATTATCTCTGATCAATCCACAGACTCATCTAATCAACAATCTCGTATCACTAATTATTCACAATTAATAGTTCAACATTAATCTCAGCACAGATTTCACAAATCAATAACACAGCTAACCAACAAGCAGTCAAACAACCAACAATATTCATCTCAGCAGTTCAATCAAACAACAAATAAAATACAGTATTACGGGCACATATCAAGGGTTATCCATCCTCACCTGATGTGTCTCTGAAACTGCTATCCGGGCAAACCTCGATACCCTATATGCATATATAGGAACACAATAATCACTTATAATGCACAACAAAAATGATTATGCATGATACCGGTTTAATTGTATTTTAGACAGCTTATCTGTTCATTTTATTATCTCCATAGTTATCTTATTACCAAACAGTTCATCCGACTTGGTGGCAATTATTGATTAAGTATCTCTAGCCAATTTTATCAAAACATACTTGATTTAGATTAGAACCAAAACCAAGCGTCCAAGCCGATATCCCGGCCCTTAGGTCGCTTATGATAAGAAATCGTACTTATACAAATACGCTGTATAGATCATATATAGGAAATTACATTTGATAAGTAAATGAAATTAAATCGTGGTCTATTTAATAATATGAACCAAATAATATTCCAAGTAATTATCCTCGATCTAAAAATAATAGTAATACGTATTTTTTAATAATAAATATTTATAAGTCGGGATTGCGATAATTACGTCAAAATGGTATATAAATAGTATTCCCGATAATAAAACCGTTAGATAGAAAACATCACCATCGGTAAGAAATCAATATGGTCGGGATACGGTATAAAATAATGTTGTAATTATTTATAATTATATACATATAAAATCGATAAATTTAAGTAGAGTATAAATTAATGTAGCTTAAAGTGATAATTAAATTAGTGGACAAAGATAATACAATTTTTAGTAAAATATTGTCTTAGATAAACAATATTTCAAAATAATATTACTGTTATTACGTTAACAAAATATTTTTGATAAATTAATAAAATATAGTTAAGTCTTAGAATAATTTTGTATGGGTTACTATATATAAAATCGGTAAAATTATAAGAAAAGGAAGTCATATTATTTAGCCAATGGAAATATGGGTAATATAGATATAAGAATAAAATTGATTATTAACATAAGGTATGGGCCTATTATTATTTTAGCCCAGAAGAATGAGAATTAAACATATTAGTGACGTAATTATAATATTAACATAGTTTAAACGATTTGGAAATTAAGCCCGGTGGACCTTCACATGCGTTTAGCCCATCGGAGAAAATAATAAATCAGCTTCAGATTAATTAAATAAAAGACTATATTAAATTAGATATTATGGCCCTTTAATTATAATTAGCCCAATTAAAATAAAAAAACCGGAAATTAAATTGAATGGGCCTTTTACGAGCCCAAGTAAAATGTAAACAAAATTAAACCGGAAATTAGATGATATGGGCCTTTTTAATAGCCCATTCGGAAAATTAAATAAAAACATAGGTAACTAAGAGCATAAAATTAACAAAAGCATAAACTGAATAAATAAAGCATAACTTAATTAAAGGCATTATTAAATAATCAAAGCATAAAATAAAAAGATAGGTTAGTTAATTTAATTAATTGTTCATCTAATTATCGTCATATTAAGGTCCGGGTTCGTTAACATGATGCATATGGTCCAAGCTCGGGTTTTACCCAAAGTTCGTTCCCGGGTTCGCCGGAAAATTCCCGGAACTGCCGGAACCTCGCCGGAATCCGGCGGTTACTGTTCATCGTTCATCCAAAAGTCCAACCCACCGATCAGAACCATCATCAAACCAATCGCCAACACTACCATCAAACTCGCTGCCACCCTCCGGTGACCTGAACTCCACCACACGGCAACATCCACCACCCAAAACACCACAACCCACAACCACAACAACCCCACATTCGACATCAAAAACAACACACAAACAACCACAGCAACAGAATCGGTTAGTCCCAAACCAGCAGAGACCGGTTACAGCAAAGGAAGGAAAAGAAAAGGGGTGAAGATCGATGTCGGATCTTACCCATGTTGTCGGCGACGGTCGCGACTGGAGTGAGAGCTGCAGCTCGTGCTGCAGTGGTGGTGGATCGGAGAGGAAGAAGGAGAGATCGAGGAAAGGTAGGAGCGGCGAGGTGGAAGGCGCAAAGGGAGAAGGCGACGGCGTGCTCTGCTCTTCTCGGTGGTGTCAGCCCGGCCCTTCTGTGGTGGCAATGTCGAGTTTGCTGGTGTCGGCAGCCGCGATTGGTGAGAGGAGAGGGACGGCGGCGGGTCTCCTTGTCTGGTCGACGGCGCGGCTGGGCTCGCCGGCCTGTAGCGACGGAAAGCGAGGCGGAGCAAGGAGGAAGGCTAGAGGGAAGAAGGCAGAGAGGTGGTGGTGGCCTGCGCGTGGTGGTTTGGTGGCGGTGGTCTCGGGGGAGAAGGAAGGGGGAGGAGATGGCGGTGGGTGCAGGGCTGGTTGTGGTGGTGAGAGAGAGATGTGGGGGAGAGGAAGAGAGAGAGAGGTGGATGGGGATGGTAAGTGATGACAGAGGAGGGCGTGAGGGCTCGGGTAAGGAGAAGAGAAGATAAGGAAGAAGGGAAAAGAGGGAAAGGTGGGAGTGGGGGCCGGCCAGTGGAAAAAAATGAGAGAGGGGTAAGAAAAAGAAGGAGAGGAAAGAAAAGTGGGGCCGGCGGCTGAAAGAAAAACCGGGAGAGAGAAAGAAAGATAACCGGGAAAGAGGAAAGGGAAAGCGTGTGTTGTCGGGGCAATAATCGTACCTACCGACACTCGAAACGCAGTCGTTTTAGACGACGGCTCGGTTGATGCTCCCGCAACCTCGCGTGTTAAATCTTTGTTTCAAACAAAATTATAATTTTAGAAATCTCATTAATAGCAATTTGATTCTTTTACGACTTTCAAAATAATTCCTAAAGCACGTTTAGGCATCAAGAATACATTTCTTTTAGTTTTCGATTAATAAATATTTTGACAAAACGTTAGTGGTAATAATGATATTGATAATACTAATAATAATAACAACAAAAACAATAACAATATTTATAATAATAATAATAATAACCAAAGTTTTCGTAAGGAAAACGATATGGAAATTTACTCCAAAAGGTTGAATTCTCGATTAACTACGATTAAATTTTATTCACCACCGTAAAAGTTAAAATAAAACAGTAATATTATTAAAAATTTTACCCGGGTCGTTACAATAAATGAGTTAAACAAAATGTATAAATTAAATAAAAGCAAAATTAGATAAATAAAGCATAAATTAAACAAATAAAATCATAGATTATTATTATTAATTAACTTAATTAATCGTTTAATTAATCGTCCTTTAATGTCCGAGTCCGTTTAATATCGTTCGGGTTCGTTAAGGATGCATATGGATGGTCTAAGGCTCGGGTTTTACCCAAAGATTCGTTTTCGGGCTCTCTGGAAAATTCCCGAGACTGCCGGATTCCAGCCAGCACTGTTCACGTAGCCCTCAACACAATCAACGTTTCTGTTACAATTCATCACTCATCCAAAACACCAATACCATGCTACTAGAATAACAATCCAACCACCAATACCATCAACAATCCCAACGACAGCCCTCCTGTGCCTGGAAAACTACCAAATCACCATATCCAGAATCTAAAGAACACCACCCCAAAGCCATAACAGCAACACCCAAACCCATACATACCCTCAATCAAACCACCCATTCATCAATCACCCACCGACAATCACAGCCACCACAAAGCAAAACAACCCAATCAATCCAAAAACTCAAATCGATTAAAGATAGGGAAGAGAAGAAGGAAGAGGTGTGGCCAGCACCCAGCCTTGGCTTTCTCGGCGGCGGGTCGAGGGAGGAGAAGAAAGGCAGATTGAGGGGAGAGAGCAGCACGAGGAAGAGGAGGAAAGGATGGCTGCGGTCGTCGCGGTGGCGAAAGGAGGAGGAGAGGTCGGCACCGCGAGAACAGGGAAAGAGAGAACGGTGGCGACTGAACCGAAGTGAGACAAGGTCCTCGCGCGAGATTCGCCGAGTAGGGGGGCAGCCTCCCAGCTCGTGGCTTCGTCAGCAGCAAGCTCTGCTTTCGGTGATGGTCGCAAGCGAAGGCAGAGGGAGGAGACAATGGTTGCAATGGTGGAGGGAGGCGGCGCAGTAAGGAGGAGGGAATTGTGGTGTCTGGTGGAGAGAAAGAAGAGAAAAGAGGTAGAGATGGTGGCTCGGCTGGTGATGAGTTAAGTGGTGGATCGGGTTGGTGGTGAAGAAGAGTGATGATGATGATGATAATGGCAGGGAGAAAGAGAGAGAGCAGAGGAGGAAGGTGAGAAGAAATTGGGAGAGGGAAAGAGGAGAGGCGTGAGGAAACCGTGCAGAGAAGAAGAGAAGATAAAGAGGAGGAAGGGAGGAAGGAGACAAGGGGTACAGAAAATGGAAAAGAAAGAAAGTGAGGGGAGGGGGGGCCGACGTGAAGAAAAATGGGGCAGGAGAAAAGAAAGAAAAGAAAGGAAAGGAAAGGAAAGAAAAGAAAAGAAAAGAAAAGAAGAGTGCCCACGTGGCAAGCCACGATTGGCCTGACCAGATTTTTATATCGGGATAACGTGATCGCAAGAGTACTCTCGTCTTTCCGTCCCGAGTCCGAAAATACAACTTGGGCTCGAAAAATCTGATTAATACTCCTGAGCGTCGTCCAAGTCTCGGAATTGAAAACCGAGGCTCGGTTAACGAAAGACTCTCCAAAACACGTATCAGTGAAAAACTATGTTAAACCTTGTGTTTAACATTTTAACTCAGTCTTTGTAAAACATATGCATTATTAACAGGTTTTCAAATTCTTTAAAATTCAAAATAAAGTCCAAAGATGAATTTTCCTTTTCAAATTATATTTGGTAAATTATCGCAACATAAATATCTTAGCAAAATAATGATAATATTACTATTAATATTGATTAAGAAAATAATAATAATGATGGCAACAATAGTAACAATAATAATAATTTTGTGAGTAGTAAAAATAATAGTAAAGATAGTGAAAATTGACTCGGATTGGTAAAATTCTTGATTAACCGCGATAAAATTTTATTAACCACCGTAAAAGTCAGAACAACTTGGTAAAAATCACGAAAATTTTACCCGGATCGTTACAGTTTTGCACATAAAATTTTGAAAAGAATTCAAACGAATTAAATAAAAAACAATATAAAATTTAATTGTAGGTAAAATTGGAATTTATATAAAAATAATATTACAGGATATAATTTTATGAAAATCTATCCATGTACAATGACCAGTAATATAAAAAATAATTTTTTGGAATCTATGATTCAACATGTCAAATAAGTGGCCTCTTAGATTGTTCTTACCACTTCAATTGAAATGCAGAATGCACCATTCTTTGTGGCGAAACTTGGAATCAAGACTTTACCTTGTGTTATGCTGTTCGGGTGTGGTTGTCTTAATTTGGTTGTTTCTATTTTTGTGCCCACCTTCATTGATGATTTAAGAAGCAAATCAATATGTTCAAAAAAAAAAAACAAATCAGCAATGTTTGTATCATGTTCCTTAAATTCAGGGACAAACAAAAGTTGGAATTAATCATATTAAGTTCTTTTAACCAAAAAAATCAGCACTTGTCTTACTAGCCTGCTCTGTTATAAAATAAGCAATGAAAAGGCAACAATACTAACACTTTGTTTGGATAGATGAGAAATGAAGGGGAAGGGAGGAGAATGGAGGGGAATTTTTAATTTAACCTTGTTTGGGAAAGAAAGTTAATGGAGGGGAAGGGGAATTTTTTAACCTTGTTTCCCCTCCATTCCACTTAAAATGTCTCCCCGCCGATTTGGTGGGGAATGGATGGGAAGAAAATTTTAGAACTAGATGATGACTTGAAATTCCATGATTAACCTCTTATATTTTTTTAAAAAATTTATAAATAAGGATATGTATGTAATTTGAAAATATTACCTACCATTCCCCTCCCTTCTTTTTAATGAATATATCCAAACAAGTTAAAGTTAAAATTGTCCCCTCCCCACCATTCCCATCCCTTCCCTTCCCATTCATTCCCCTCCATTCCCTTTCCCTCTATATTCCCAAACAAACTGTAAGGCTCCGTTTGGTTCGCAGGTTGGGAGCCTGGGCTTGGGTTTGGAACCCAACCTGCTGTTTGGAAGCACTAAAATGAGGCTGGGTTCGGATTGCGGGTTAGGTTTGGAACCCACGCTTGCGGATTTGAGCGTCCGAAACCCGCGATTTTCAACCCTCGCTCGGAGGTGGGGTTCGGGATGGGGGTGGGGGTTTGGTTTTGAAATTGTTGGACGAGCGTGTCCCTGCCTAAAAATCATTATTCCCAAACTATCCCCGTCTAATAAAAGCCAATTTCCCGTTCTAATCAGTTGTCAGACCCGCACACTCTCCTCTCCTCTCCAGGTAAAAATCGAAACTCTCTTCCTTCTTCACATCCATCTTCTGTCGATCAATTCACAGGGGTCTGACGGGTTGTCTCACGCACGGTCACTGGTATGTCCTCTTCTCTTCAATTCATTTTACTAATTAACCAATTTGCACCGGTTTGTTTTCTCATCCCGTAGATAGATTTCAACTTATGTGACTAGCTAGTGGTTCCAGTTCAAATGTGATGGAATTAGTTCACTAGTTGTGGCAGCAGGAAACCGTGTGAATCGTTTGTAATGCATAATATGTTATCATTTCTAGTGCCTTGTATATAGGGTATAACAGCTCATTGGAGAAGGATCATTCTTTCATCACAAACTTATAACGTTGGGTGGGTTAGGACGTGTAAGCCCTGTAGAGTTGCAACCAAACTCATCAGCGAAGAAGTGAAATACAACTAATTAAGCTGTCTAACCAAGAGCTGAATAGAATCTGGCACTGTCAATGGCATGTGTTTTCTTCATTGGTTGCAAAGCAAGTTGGTCAAGTTTATAATGAAGGCTTTAGGGAAGTTATGATTAACTTGCAATCAAGAGTGTCCTTGCAGTCGATTGAAATGTTGAGTTTTTTGTCCCTAAAGTTTGTGTATATGTGGCTATATCTTGAATGTGTAATTTGAAGAAGTGGCTTGGCTTGGCTATACCTTGAATGTTCATATTTAAGCTCTGTTTGTCACAGTGACTGTACTGCAGCTTCATTGTTGTAAATTGAAAATGGTGGCTTGGCTTTCTATTGAACTCTGTGAGGATTTGGAAAAACCAAACTTTTAGCTTTCTTGATTCATGTCTCATGATCAATATTTTTTATGGGATTAAGTGTCTGAATCTGCTTCCTACATAATTTGATATTACTATCGTTGGAGCTTAGATGGTACCAGTGTTTTATTGACTATATGCTATTGGGTCATGAGTAAAAATTTGAGCTTTGCCAATTAAAATTGGTTGCTGTTGCTTTACATGTCCATGGTGTCCTTTTGCATGAATGGGAATTAAAATGGTGTGGTCGATAATGATATGTGAGTCATTTTGATAGGAAGTGTTGTGCATATACCAACAAATTAGACATATTAATTATAGTTTGTTGCTTTTACGAAAATATAATCTGTAAAAAGATTATGGACAGCCTCCAATCCATACTAGGCAAACTGAAGACAAGACGAAATAGATTAGGTGTGCATTACCTTTTCATAATTACATTAATCTCACCAATTTTTACTGATCTAGTCCACTCAATTTTTACAGTGATTTGCAGCAGGTTGTTGCTGTTGGCATCATTCCAGGCAGCATCTACACCTTGTTGAGGCAACACCATGTTGATGCACATCAGGAATTTTGTGATTGCATGATAAATCTTATAATTTGTCATCTTCAGCTAGAATTCCTTTCTTGTCTTTGTTTTAATTTCTTCTTCCTTCCCAATGTGTAGCTAAGCTAGCTAACCCAGCAAAGCAAGCAGCAGGCCAGCAGCAGCAGCGCTTCATATTCTTTTGAAAAAAGTTTCTTTAATTCACCCCCATTTTTGGTACAATCCCTTCACTACTTTTACTTCGAAATCGCTCATAGTTAAGGTTTGGTTTTGGGATGCATCGACACATTTCTCATCGCTGTTAATGCGTTTGATCTGATCTTTCTCTTCAGTTACGCGCCGGCTGCATTTCAACTTCGAATTCAATTCTTTTTCAAGAGCGAAAATGGATCCAGATTCAGTGAAATCGACTCTGTCTAATTTAGCATTTGGTAATGTAATGGCAGCAGCTGCTCGCGATTATCAAAAGGTTTTCACTCTCCAATCCCCCTTTATGCTTCCTCTCTTGTTTATAAACTTTTTGTTTTGGATTCTCATCTATTCCATTTTGAGGGGAATTTCTCTCTTGAGTAAGCAATTAAGTTGGTAAAGAAAGGGTCTGACTGGGTAATTTTCTGGCATTGAAGTTTTCACATGGTTTTCTTGCTTGATGAATGGTGTTCCTAAAGGTTTAAAACTTTAGTGGATTACTTTGGTATTAGTAAAAAAAAAACCAAACTGTTACTCTGCGTGTATACTTTAGTGACCCTTTTGTAGGATCTGCAATGCATCGCATGTAAAATTGGCGGAGGAAAGCTTTTGCTTGTTAGTCTGTTCTTATTTTTTGAGAAAGTTTGATAGACTGAAGCGATATGGCCTGCATAAATGAGTGTAGGCTTCAATTTTGTCACTCTGATTCTAGGTTTTGGTTGCTAATGGCTATATGTTGATATTTTAGGAACTTCTTGCGCAAGAGAAGGCACAAACATCAAGTTCGAACAACCAAGAAGTTGATCTTGATGAGTTGATGGATGTGAGTTCGCTGGTGGATATATGTTGCTTAATGTATTAGCGGCAATAAGCTTATTTGTTGAAAGTTAGTGTATCTTTTTCGTAGGATCCTGAGCTGGAAAAACTGCATGCTGATAGGATTGCAGCTCTGAAGGTGGTAACTTCACTATTCAATGTGTGTTTTGGTTCTAATTTAAGTTTTGCTGGAGTTGATTAGAATGCATTGTCAACTATTGGAATAGAAAGAAGCTGAAAAGCGAGAAGCTCTAAAAAGGCAAGGACATGGAGAATACAGGGAGATTACTGAGGGGGATTTCTTAGGTGAAGTCACTGGGAGTGAGAAAGTGATTTGCCACTTCTACCATAAGGAGTTCTATCGCTGCAAGTATGTCTCTCGGTTTGATATATCTTTCTCTATCTTCAACACGCACTTGCTCTTGGGGGAATTCGGGCATGTGCTTGTGTTCATGTGTGCATGTGTATGTCTTGACGCATTACTGTGCTGCAAAATTTATGAGGCCATGTTGGTTGCCTATTCCAGGATAGTAGACAAGCATTTGAAAGCTCTTGCTTCAAGACATGTGGAGACAAAGTTCCTCAAGCTGGATGCCGAGGTCGATATCAAATCTTTTTGCTTGCTTGAATTTTGTTTTTATTTATTGAAATCCATGATTCAACATGTCAAATAAGTGGCCTCTTACATTGTTCTTACCACTTCAATTGAAATGCAGAATGCACCATTCTTTGTGGCGAAACTTGGAATCAAGACTTTACCTTGTGTTATACTATTCAGGTCTGGTTGTCTTAATTTGGTTGTTTTTATTTTCGTGCCCACCTTCACTGATGATTTAAGAACTAAATCAGTATGTTAAAAAAAAAAAGTCAAATCAGCAATGTCTTGTCATGTTCCTTAAATTCAGGGAGAAACAGAAGTTGTAACTAATCATATTAAGTTCTTCTAACAAAAAAAGTCAGCACTTGACTCACTAGCCTGCTCTCTTATAAAATAAGCAATGAAAAGACAACAATACTAACATTTCTCAGGTCTCGGTATATCAAGAAGCTAAACCCATAACAAGCAATGGTGAATTTTTTGCCTCCTACATATTTCATTGTGGTAAATAGGCAATTTTCTTTTCTTATGTCAGGAAGGGGATTGCAGTAGATAGATTGGTTGGATTTCAAGATCTGGGAGGAAAAGATGATTTTTCCACGAGGGCACTTGAGATTCTACTTATAAAGAAAGGTTATTGTCCATCTTGTCATAAATTGTATGTTTCATGGCAGTTTTGCTAAATGCCTGTCTTCCAGGTATAATCTCGGAGAAGAAAGCTGATGAAGACGACGAGGATGAATATCCTGAAAGCGTTCGCCGGACAGTCAGCTCGTCCATGGCTTCGGACTCTGATTCAGATTGAGAAAATGGAAGAAAAAGACTGCAGTTTTGGGTTTGTAATATCTGTTTCATTTTAAAATGTATCATTATGTGATCCTTACATGTTTGGTCAAAGTAATAGTATGAGACCAGTTGAATCTGACCTTGAATCTTGTCCTTTGTGGAAATATCCCATTTCATTTCTCGGAATCTTAAGTATCAACTTTGCATCATTGGTAAGCATGTGTAGGTACGAGGAGTAATAACCTCGTATCCATTTCTTGGCTGGCTTGGAAGCTAGTTTTAAATTTTAGCTGGAATTACATGATACCTCTTTATTTATACGTGACCCGTATTGTGTTTACTCGATTGTAAGATATCTCCTGAACTAGATTGGTGTGTGGATACTGGATAACTATTATTATCTGACAGGGAATTAGAAGTAAGAGGAAACACCATCTTAACTAAATTTAAAATTCCTAACCATCAGGATTACTATGGGGAATTTATCTTCCTAATGAGGCAATTTATCTTCCTGAGGTAAGTGATTTGAATGTCTTCTATCTTTCTAGGCCTCTCTTTCAAGCAAATCGTATAATTATAGATAAGAGAATAAGTAGATCATGGATCTATTTGAAAGGACACGAGATAAGTTATTTTTCTAAAAAAATAAAAGTAAATTTATATAGATAATTTACCAAAATTTATTAAGAAAAGAGAGGTTGAGACAATAATAAAAGGTGAAGAATATCAAAGTTATACGTTTTATAAGGCTGAAACAAACTGAGTAACAACAGATATATATTGAAAAAATGTATATGACTTGGATGTGTTTCAGGTATTCTTTTTTGGTTGAGGACCAAATAATAGTTTTGTCGGGATAACCCCATCCGGAGTCCTATAACTTATTTCGAAATCCCATTTGAGTCCTATAACTTATTTGGAAATCCCATTTGATTCTTAGTGTTTGTGAGAACCCGGAATTTCCTCACCTTCGGCAATCGATGGAGTCGCCACCCAAGTTTTATTAAGCGTGGAAAAACTCAGGAAAAACCAATGAATAACTCCTTATACCCGCAAAGCAACCAGATTTGCTAACCAAAGATACCGGACTCGGGGGCTCGTCATAGATAGGAAGGTATTAGGCATCCTATCCATGTTTGGGCGAAATAATATGCAATTTAAGCGAATACTTGTGTTTTGGTGCATGTGTGCGTGTGTGTAAACCAGAATCCAGCAGCTAACAACAACAATAATATATAATAAAATCGCGATAAAAAGAAAAGAAAAAGAAAAGAAATAATTTGGCTTGCGTCTCCACCACTAGAGACATACTACGTACCCCGGTCGGGTTCAAAGCTCATGTAGTTCTTGGGTTAGAATCAACACTCAAGCAAACATGTCAGTATCAGCAAACAATTCCAGAAAATTGCAGCAGAAATCGAGACTAAAAAGAGATAGAAGTCGAGTTACCACCGAGGGTGTGTTCTTCGTCGCTCTTCGCGTTTGAGGCTTGTAGATCGCTTCTACCCTCTTTCCGTTCCTTAGTTCCACCTTGATTGGCTCTGGAACAACCACTGAAACAACACTAGACAACACACCACGTGAAATCCAGTAAAGAAAAGCAAAGAAATCGAATTGAGAGGAGAAAATAGTAGAGTTTTCCCAAGCAAAAAGCTTAATGGCCAACCTCCATAAATTGTGTTATGAGGGTTCTATTTATAGTGTTCAGGGTCTGAGGGGTCGTGGTTTTGATCCTAGGGTCGAGATTAAATCCCCTATATCTAATGGCTAAAGGTAGGAATTAAAAAAGAGGAAAAATAGAATTTTGAACCGTCTCTGGGACGCATGTCCGCCGCCAGGTGGCGGTCTTGTCGCGATGACCGCCACTGAGACGCCCCGACCCGTATCTACCGTACACAGTAAACACGTGCCGGAACTGTGACAATCCAACCCAATAACGCCCAAACAACAGTGTATAAATCAATAAATTGGCCATCGGCCCAATAACAAAACTGAAAACCGGCCCTTCGGCCCAACAAGAAACTCGTCACCCGAACCCCGGGGACATCAACAACAATAACTATCTGGCCCAATGGCCCATTACAACATATACACAGCAGAGAACATAACAATATGCACAGCGGAAGACCTATGACTCACATGACAACTAGGCAAAGCCCAATGCAACTAATGGATCCGAGTCCTGTCCGAGGGTACGCTTCAGCTCGCCCGGTACGTTCCTGCACTACAAACAACTCATCCTACGGGATGAAACCCCGCAGGCGAGGGGTGAGTCCGAAACGCTCACCGACGAAAGATAAACAGTGATATATTCAACCATAATACTTTCGAAGTAAACCAACCATCAAACAGATGAAACTACACACACAACACGACAGAGGAATCTAAATCAAACAACGCATCAAGGAATCTAACACAACCAACACGTCAAAGGAATCTCACTAAATCACATCAAAGCCAAGACCAAAAGATTACTTATTAATTTTTATTACCAATTTTATCTTCCGGGCCCCGTCACTGGACAAGCTAGGGTCGTACCTGGTTATTAACTAATTCTGGATGCCAGGCCCCACCACAATCCGGGATCAACATCCCCATATCTCAAATCCGGGATCAACATCCCAATATCTCAAATCCGGGATCAACATCCCAATATCACAAATCATCCGGGATCAACATCCCAATATCACAAATCCGGGGTCAACACCCCAACCATCAAACCCTCTGGCAAGACACCACAGAACTAGTCTCTAACCATCTAGTCGTACCACTACTTTCCAAGTGACAATTATATCATCATCTCACTTTCAGTTCCAGTTCCATTTCCAATACTCATTATTCTTTTCCCAATTATCCACATTGACCAGTTCGTCATTATCCTCTACACAATATCACAAATCCGATAACACAGTCTAACATCAACAACAACAACATCACAGCAGTCATAACCATCACAGATTATTTCTCAAGCTCAACCAATCCGCAATATCATATCACTAATTACACACAATTAACAGTACAACAATTATTCACAGTATCCACATGATCGATCCACACAGCCCAGCAACAGCAACAACATTCATGGCAATCAAACAACTACAAGGATCATTTCAACGGTTCAATCAAACATCAAAGCATACACAGTATTACGGGCACATATCAAGGTTTATCCATCCTCACCTGGTATGTCTCTGAATCTGCTATCCGGTCAAATCCCGATACCCTATACGTACATATAGGAACAAAATAATCACTTATAATGCACAACAAAATGATTATGCATGATACCGGTTTAGAAATCGTTATACAGCTTGCCTTATATCCAACTTCTTTATTACGAAATTAACCTCTTTATTCATTATACCATTTATACTAAATTTCAAATTAAAACCGAAACCGAGCTTCCTATCGATATTCTAATTATACTTAATTTTTAAATTAAAACCAAAACCGAACGTTCAAGCCGATATCCCGGCCCATTGGTCACTTAAGATAAGAGAAATCATAAACATATTAAAATATGTTTATATACACGTATATTTACACATAAATCGATACTAGATTAAACGTATATCTTGTGTAACCATATTTATACTTATATAGTAGATAATCCCCATTTTACCATATATATATTTATGTGTTAATTAAAGTTGTAACTTCATTATTTAACTAAATATAAATTTAGTAGGATATATATATATAGTCATTTATACGTATGTGTTTATAATTCATCAATAATCATATTTATATTTTAGGCTTACATTTGACAACTAAATCAAGTAAATAGGTATAACTGAACCTTTAATTATTAACAGTCCAAGTGTAAATTTAAATAAACCAGAATTTAAATACTATAGGCCTTTTTATTAGTCTAACAAAAATAAAATTATAATTCGATTTACAAATCATAAATGGATTTAAGAGTTAGTTTTTGATTAATTAAATTAAATCTTTATTCTAATTAAAACAATTAAGAATCCGGGTTCATTAACGTTGTTCGGGTTTCGCTTAATGATGCATATGGTTATAGGCTCGGGTTTACCCAACGGATCCATTTCCGACTCGCCGGAAACTCGCCGGATTCTGGCCAGGTACTGTTCACAGAAGTCCTTAACCCAACAATGTCTCTGTTACTGTTCACGAAAGCAGCACCCTCTGCTGTTGTTCCTTCAACGGCAGAGCAACCCAATTCCACCTCCACGCAGTCACGTCAGGCACCCAAATCAACTCCATGCAAAACCACAACAACATGGCATAACATCCACCACACACAACCATTAACAGAGCAAAGCAATCAGATCAAAACGAAGAAGAAAAGACAGGAAATCAAGAGATCGAAGTCACGGCTTACCCTCGTGACGGCAGCTCGAAGGATAGGAGGGAGAGAGGGAGCGGCAGCGACTTCGGCTTGGTGAGGGAGTGGCAGCAGCGCCGGCGGCGGCTTGAGCGGTAGATCGGTGTGAACTCGGGCGGCTCTTCTCGTCTGTCCGGCGGCGTGTCAGAGGGGGAGGAGGAGAACAGGAAGGTAAGGAAGGACGGTGGTGGTGATTGTATTGGTGGAGGGAAAGGAGAGAGAGGAGGAAGAAAGGAAAGGTAAAGGAGAAGAGGGCGGGTGAGGAGCTCAGTGGAGGAGCAGGGGAGATAAGGAATGAGAAAAAGAAAGGACAAGGAAGAAGAAAAAGAAAGCTGGAGGAGAAGAGAAAGTAAACGAAAAAAAAAAAAAGTAAAAGAGTGACAGACAAAGGATCACGGGGGAAAAGGAAAAAGAAGGAGGGGGTCCGGCGGCTGAGGGAGGAAAATGGAGAAGAAAAGAAAAGAAAGGAAGGGGAGGAAAAGAAAGAAAAGAAAGAAAAGAGATGGGGCCCGCGGCTGAAGGAAAAACCGGGAAAGAGAAAGAAATGTTACCG
>JAKUCV010000603.1:2817-78455 GCA_028386065.3 Turnera subulata | reverse complement strand
AATGAGAAAAAGAAAGGACAAGGAAGAAGAAAAAGAAAGCTGGAGGAGAAGAGAAAGTAAACGAAAAAAAAAAAAGTAAAAGAGTGGCAGACAAAGGATCACGGGGGAAAAGGAAAAAGAAGGAGGGGGTCCGGCGGCTGAGGGAGGAAAATGGAGAAGAAAAGAAAAGAAAGGAAGGGGAGGAAAAGAAAGAAAAGAAAGAAAAGAGATGGGGCCCGCGGCTGAAGGAAAAACCGGGAAAGAGAAAGAAATGTTACCGGAAAAGAGGAAGAGAAAGGGGAAGAGGAGAAAGAAGAGTGGCCTCGGGCAAGCCTCATTTGGCCGGTCCGGATTCTCGCGTCGGGATCTCATAAACGCAAGGATACTCCCGTCTTTCCGACAAATTCCGTCCCGAGTCAAAAAATACAACTTGGGCTCGGAAAATCCGATTAATCCTCCTGAACGTCGTCCAAGTCTCGGAACTGAAAACCGAGGCTCGGTTAGTTAGGAAGATACTCCCGAGCGCGGGAAAATTTCTCGGTTTCGAAAAACGACTCCCGATTTACCTTGGATTAATTACCCGAGATTAATTCAACAGTAAATCACGGTAAAACAATTTCTACAGTCCGGTAAAAATCCAAAATTTTACCCGGGCTGTTACATCCACCATCCCTCCTTGACCGCCGGCTGGTGGCGGCCATGTCTCCATGTCCGCCGGCCAGTCGGTTATTGTTCACGGTTCTTCCTATTTTGACCGAGTTTTCCTAGTTTTGACTCCAAATCGATTCTTGCACGCAAAGGAACGATTTCCAGACCAGAAAAACTCCTTTTTCTTGAGGAGAACTCCAAATTATTTCCATATAAGCTCAGTTACTTGACCTACACTCCAAGAATTAGAATTATTCCTCTTTTATTCCATAAAAAGGCAAAATAATATACTAACTTAATTGGGCCTCTAATCCAACGAAAATCAGAGACAAATAAGTCAGAAAATCCGTGCTTAGCCTGGGCCTAATTATAAGAATAGTCCATTAATTTATTTATTGGGTTCCTAAGCCAAATTAGAGACTAAAAATTAATATAATTAACCTTGGGCTCAAATATCACAATAATAATCCTATAGAATAAATAGATGGCTAAATTTGAGTGTTCATAGTGTTCATTTCAATCTTTTTCTTTTGGTTTCTTGAAAACTAAGCTAGTTACTGTCAAATCTATTTAAACTCGTGTGTTGTGCTGTGAGTTGCAGGAGAAGTAACCTACCAATCAAGAAAATCTGACCCTTTTTAGCTAAGGACGTAGACAGGCGAACATAGCAATTGTAAGTTTCACATTTCCCAGTAAAACGATAATGAAAATGTTTGCTGCTCTTGTCTTTTGCAGCTGATTATATTGCTGTAAAGATAGTTACTTTTGGTAGAACAAAGAATGGTTAATGGTATATAGTTTAAGATTTATTGCTTTCCACTGTAGTTAGCACCGCGGTGATGCTTCATTTCGCTTCATATCAAATTAGTTTCCAAATAATTGGAGCAGATTTCAAAGATTCAGTCGCTTTCATTTTAGTTAGGCATGTTGTTCTTAGAATGCAAAGAACCCTATTCACGTATGCAGAAATTGGTAATTGAAGAGAGTCATTGACAAATGATCATAATTGTTGCTGTTCTACCGTGGGATTTAACAAGTGAAATGATTAAGTTATGGTCTGAGCATATATTGATGGTTTTGTTTTGTCTCTATTTCAAAACTTTTCTGGGTAGAGACATGGTGAATGCAGTAGTCTCTGTATTCTTGGAATGGTTGCTAAACACCTTTGGGATTTTTGGTACGGATGGTACCCATATTTTATGGTTTGAGACAATCATGTACCCAGAATTTTTTCCGCGACATTTATGTACCTGGACTTTTCGTGGGTTGTTCAGTCACGGGTCTCGTGCGGGGCATGTGCTGACGTGGATTCTGCCCTTTTCTGCCCGGCTGCCCGCCGCTCAAAACGACATCGTTTTGGAGCGAGGTGACACCGTTTTGCTTCCACGTGTCACTGGTGGGTCCCACTTGTTGTCCCGGCTATGGACCAGGTATCCCGTCCCAGGTTGCTACTGTTTAGTGACCCAACCCGTGAACAGGCCGCCCCCACACACACGACGTTGTTAGGATTTTAACTAAAAAATCCCAATTCCGTCTAATTCCTCTCTCTCTCTCTCATTCCTCTCCCTTACAATTCCTCTCTCGTTCTCAATCCTTCAGAGATGCAAAGGCACCTGACGTCGAAGACGATGTTTGGCGTTAGTTGCAAACCTGCTTATTGAAGCCTGCTCTTGGAGAATCGAGGGCTCGTTCATCACAGAGTTGAATTGAAAACCACTGAATCGCAACCCCTTACAATCGAAACCCCCTAGAATCGAAAACTCCCTTTAATCAAAACCCAGAATCCCAACTCGTCCTGGAATTAATCTCCCGCTTCAGACCACCATTACAATCGAAACCCTAACTCCAACCCAGCAACCGTAATTTGAACCCCGGCCTGTTAAAACCCTAATTCCCTTGTAGTACAACTCGGCTTCAAATTTCCAACCGCGACTCGATATCGAGGGGGAGAAGCATGTGAGGAAGCAAGGTCAGAAGAAAGTGGGTTGAGAGAAGTCCTAATTCACATTCACCACTATCGGCGATTAGGGATTGAGGTCTGGGAGCACGCTATATATCGGGCCAGACGACAAAGTTAGGGAGAGGAGCTGGAAAAGATACATTTATTATATTCTTTTGGTGGGAAAGTGGTTTTGATTCCATCTGGACTTGCCCACAACTGTTGTTGTCGGTGGTGGAATATTTTATGCTGTTGAGTTTCGAAAAAAAAACCCTTCATATGTACTGTAGTGCTTTATTAATGTGCAATTAATTGCAAACTGCCATATTAAATATGTCATGCTGATTAGTGGGGTTGTTTGTTGTTGTTGTTATTCGATTTTGCTGTCTGTTAAGGGATGTTGTTGTCTGTTCCTAGATGTGGTTGTTTATTTCTTTCTGGATGTTGTTGTTTGTTACTATTTATTATTGTTTGTTCATTAGTGAATGTTGGTAGGGTTTTGGCTTATTTCGATTGTGTATTGGGCAGGGTTGTTTGCGGAAAACATGGTTTTGTTTAGATACCATGTTGATGGGCAGTTCAGGAGGTCATCAAACAAAAACAGAATATATAGGGGGTGATGTTGTTGACAGTGATGGGGATGCTGATGAGGCTAGGTTTTGGACTATGTTAGCGTGGTGTAAGAGGAATGGACATCCTAAAGTTGCGAAGATATGGTTCGTGAAACCTAGGATGAGCTTGAATGATGGGCTCATTCACTTGGATAGTGAAGGTAGCAATGACCTTAGGCTGTTAGATATTGCTTGCAAGCATAAAGTGATTGACATGTACATTGAGTATGGGTTTGAGGTGCACCCCCTAATTGTTAGGAGTCCAAGCAAGGTATGTGCTGAACTACGCATCAATGAGAAAGGGCAAAGGTTAGGTGTAGTAGGGACATCAAGCAAGCTTGATGAACTAGGCATCAATGAGGGGGTTCTTAATGTTGAAAACAGCAAGCTTGGTGGACTCCAAAGAATGTTGTGAGGACAATGAAGATAGCAACAATGTTGATGAAGATTATGTATGTTCAAGAGGAGAAGCTCAATCTGACAGTGAGTCAGTTGTTGATTCCGCAGAAGATATTGGATATCCAAATGATGCCGATGTTGAAGAGGATGCTGCCACAGTTTGTGAAGATGCATGGACCCTTGTAGGGTATTTATATGATGACAATGATGAGGAGTTGCAGACAGTGATGAGGGAGAGAGAAAATATTAAACTCACTCAGCAGTTGATTAGAGCCGGTAATGCACCCACATTGGCTGGCAGAAATGAAGGGGCTTTAGAAGATAGAGATAATGTCATTGAGGATGGCAATCTGGGAAATGAAAATGATGGTGGGGCCAATGGTGATGAGGAGGGCAGTATGGAAAATGTCAATGACCCTAGGATTGACGTGGATGTTGAGGGCAATAATGTCCAGAAAAATATGGGTGGTCATAATGAGGAAGAGAGAGGCTTTAATTCTGATGGGCAGGGTAGTTTTGGGTCCACTAACTCAGGCAGTGATACTGAGAGTGGATGGAGGAGGCATTCGAGCACTGTGTGGTTTGATCCGAATGCAAAAAAAACCATTTTTCCAGCAATGGATGACATTTGTTGATAAGAGACAAATTAAAAATGTTGTGAGGAAACATTCCATCATTGAGAGAAAAGACATCATGATGGTAAAGGTATATTTTTTGTTATTGAACCCTAATTTATGAGCCTAATTTGTTACAGGGGGTTAAGCCTAATGTGCTCACATGCTTTCCTTTATGTTTTGTAGGACTCATTATGCAAGGAGGAAGGATGCAACTGGCGCCTTTATGTTTCTACACTTGGTTGTAGTAGAAAGAGGTGGAGAATCAAAACTTACAAGCTGTGAGAACCTGGACCGATTCTCACCTCGTGATCGATGGAGTCGCCACCAAAGTTTTATTACCGTGAAAAAACTCAGGAAAAACCATTGAATAACTCCTTTGTGCCCTCAAAAGTAACCGATTTGCTAACCAAAGATGCCGGACTCGGAGGTTCGTCATGGATAGGAAGGTATGAGGCACCCCATCCATGCTTGGGCGAAATAATATGCAATTTAGGCGAATACTTGTGCTTTAGTGTGTGTGTGCATGTGTGTAAACCAGATTTCCAGCAGCAAATCCACAATAATAATATATATATAATCGAAATTAAAAGGGAGGAAAAAAGAAAACAAACAATTTGGCTTGCGTCTCCACCACTAGAGACATCCTACGTACCCCGGTGGGGTTCAAAGCCCACGTAGTTCTTGGGTTAGAATCAACACTCAAGCAAACATATCAGTATCAGCATACAAACAGAGACAAAATCACAGCAGCAGAGACAAATTAGAGAGATAGAGATCGAATTACCACCAAGGGCGTGTTCTTCGTCGTTCTTCGCGTTTGAGGCTTGTAGATGGCTTCTACCCTCTTTCCACTCCTTAGTTCCACCTTAATTGGCTCTGGAACTACTACAGAGACAAAGCTAAACAACACACCACGTGAAATCCAGCAGAGAAAAGCAAAGAAATCGAATTGAGAAAAGAAAATAGTAGAGTTTTCCCAAGCAAAAAGCTTAATGGCCAACCCCCCAAAATTGTGTTATGAGGGTTCTATTTATAGTGTTCAGGGTCTGATGGGGCATGGTTTTGATCCTACGATCGAGACTAAACCCCTAAATCCAATGACTAAGGGTAAGAATCAAAAAAGAGGAAAAAATAGAAAAAGTGGCCGCCTCTGGGACGCATGACCGCCATGGCAGGCAGTCTTGTCGCGATGACCGCCGCCTGGTGGCGGTCTTCCTTGCTTGACCGTCGGCTGGTAGTGGTCGTGTCGCCATGACCGCTGACTCAGTCGGCTACTATTCACGTTCTTCCTATTTTGACCGCGTTTTTCCCATTTTGACTCCAATCCGATTCTTGCACGCAAAGCAAAGGTTCTCAGACCAGAAAAACTCCCTTTTCTTAAGGGGAACTCTATATTCTTTCCATGTAAACTCAATTATTTAACCGAATTATTCTTCTTTTATTCCATAGAATAGGCAAAATAATAAACTTGTTATAAAATTGGAGGTATATAATACTTTTGATGATGAATTTGGTAGATTAAAGATAAACTAATAATTCTAATTATGGTAAGGGATTAAAGATATAAATCAGAGAGAATGAGAGATAGATTGTATAGAGAGGAATTGAGAAGGTATTTCCTTTCTTCTTCTGTATATTTTTTATAGGATGAATACATCCTTTTATAGGCCAAATCTTGGCACATACAACGCGTGAATCTAATTGTTGTCAGTAATAACATTGGCGTTTTATAGCCACATTTAATGACATTCAATTGTTTATAATACTTGAATAATAATGACATTCAATTATTTATAACACTCCCCCTTGAATGCCATTGTATTAGGATAGAATACGCTTTAGAAGAACTGCCTCGTTAAAAACCTTACCAAGAAAAACCCAGTAGGATAAAAAAATTGGTGAAGCAAAAAAGAGTGCAGTGCGTATTCTACTCCCTCTCATTTTGACCTCCCTTGATATCTCGAACCCGCCATAAGCCAATCATCTTCATCAACTCTTCAAAAGTTACTGTAGGAACTGATTTTGTAAATAAATCTGTCAGACTGTCACATGAGTGATTCTTTGATATATCTTCCCTTTAATTGGGCAATGCAGTTAGCATTATCTTCATAAATCGTTGTTGGAACATCTTCCTCGCAATCTAATCCACATGAATCTTGAATACGTTGCATCCTCAATCACATTCTTGATTTACTTCATGTAAGGCCACAATTTCTGCATTATTTGAAGAGGTAATAACAACACTTTGCTTTATGGTTACCATGATACTTCATGTATCTGCATGTACTTTATGTTAAATAACCTGCATCTGCAAAACCAACTATATGCACCTTGACCTCACAAGGTTAAAATAATTCCATATCCATTATACTTCAAGATAATGGAATATATATTTATATATTTCATTATATTCCAATATAGATATGTCATATCAAAGTTATATCTTGCTAATAGATTTACAGCAAAAGCTTCAGGTTTTATGTTACTAGCAAGATAATTGCACTACGATAGGGTACTTCCGGACCAATCTAATCTTTTCGAAATTTTTCATCTCAAGCTCTTACTTTAAATATAGCACGGCTTTAGAAACTTCTTCAAGAGTTCCAATAATATTTAAATCACAAATAAAAATAATAAAATTCATATATGTAAACATACAATGCTTAAATAAAACACATAGAGCATTTAACAAATATATGCAAAAATAATTGTGCTACACATACACAAATTGGTTTGAATCATATAAAGATCTATTTAGTTTAAATGAGTATATATCCCGAGGGTTAGTTGCTTCAGGCAACTTGAATCTTCCAGAGATTCTTATATATATGTCATGACTTATGGATGCATAAAGATAGACTGTAATAGCATCCATTAGATGTATTTCTGTTTTTTTTTCATGTATTGCCAGACTTAATCAGATACCAAAAAGTAGTTACATCCACCACATAGGAGTATGTCTCCTCATAATCAATACCAGGTCATTGGGTAAAACCTTGTGCAACAAACCATGCTTTATATCTCACTATTTCATTTTCTTCATTTCTTTTATGCGCAAATACCCATTTGTAATCGATCGGTTTTACACCATCAAGTGTAGAGACTACAGGCCCAAAAATTCCTCGCTTCATGAGCGAGTTTAACTCAGCCTTAACTGCATCTTTCCATTTTGGCCAATTATTTATACGTCGGCATTCATCAATTGATATAAGTTCATGATCCTCATTCTCTTCCATAATATTAAGCGCTACATTATAAGCAGACATTCCGTTGACAGTTATTTTATGTCAGTTTCACCTTATTCCTGATATAATATAGTTGATTGAGATCTCATCGTTTTAACTTATTTCAGGTACCTGAGTTACTTCTGGAACTTTATCAATTTTGTGGAACCTCTTCTGGAGGATTTTTAATTTGAACCTCTGCAGGAGATTTTATTACCTCGTTGGGACCATCTTGTATCTTTGCTCCTTCTATTTGTCGAGGATTTTTATCTTTGCAACCAAGTAGTCTGCCACGCTTCTGGCGTGCTTTGGATTCATTTGCATTCTTTGATTGTCCTTCTGGGACATCAATTCTAGTAGGAGTATTTGCAGCTGGAATATGAGATTTGGTCACTCTATTGACATCTCGAAATGTGTCTGACAATTGATTTGCTATATTTTGCAAATGAATCATCTTTTGAACTTCGAGTTCACACTGATTTGTTCGAGGATCAAGACTGGATAATGATATAGCATTCCATTTAGTCTCTTTATCCAGCTACTTATTTTCTCTCCCTGGATAAATATTTTTATCCAAATGACAATTAGCAAATCCTGATGTAAATAAATCTCCAATTGTTGGTTCCAAATATGTTATAATCAATGGAGATTCATATCCAACATATATTCCCATTCTTCTTTGAGGACCCATTTTAATTCACTGTGGTGGAGCAATTGGCACATATATTGCACAATCAAAGGTCTAAAGATGGGAGATATTAGGTTCGTGACCATGAACCAATTGAATAGGGGAGAGCTTATGATAACTTGTTATCCTGATGCGCATAAGTGTTGCTGCATGTAAAATAGCAGTTTATTTCTCATTAGTAATAGTCTTGCAATTAATTGGAAATATTTAATAAACGATTCACCCAGACCACTTTTGGTATGAACATGAGCTACAGGATGTTCAGCCACTTTTTCCAATAATATGCATTAACTATTGGAGGAATATACCAGTACTATCAAGACATATAGTCTTATAACATAATTAGGGATGTGTGCCCGCAATTGGCTTGATTATAAAAATAAGCGCGCAAAATGCCAAATTGCGTCTAATAAACACACATTAGACAATTCATTCGATGCATCGATTAAAACCACAAAATTGCCTTAATGGTCCAGATGGCAGATTTATTAGTCCGTACACATTTCTCTGAATAATTTTCAAATTTTTCTGGTGATTCTAGGCCAACCTTATTATCTGAAGGCCGAATAATTGATTTTCCTTGTGAGCAAGCAAGCACATGGAAATTCATTAGATTAGAAAAACTTCTGGTTTTTCAATGAATGACCAACTGAATTTTTAATAATTCTACGAATCATTATTGATACGGGATGGCCCATCCGGTCATGCCAAACAAGAAATCCATGAGCCAACTTCGGGTTGGTGCCACCTTCGGGCTGTGCAAACTATGGATTTTAATAACTTAAGAAAAATTATTTCTAGCTTCAGGTTAGTGCCAACTTCAAACTGTTGTGTGCCAGCTTCTAGCTGGATATAATAACTTTTAATAACTCAAATAGTCTAAAGGATTACGCAGATAATCTTTCCATCATTTATTTATTACCTACGGCAGTAGCCTTTGTAATAGAGAGATATTCAATATCTTTTCCAGTTATTGTCTTAGGATAATAATAATAGACTTGCATAACAAACTATCATAATAAGTATAGTTAAGTACAACATACCAAATCCAGTTCAACATGAAACAATCGAATTAACAATGTTTATCTATGTTACCTTGGTGTTCTGTTATAATTATGAAATATCTCTGTGCAAAATTTATAATTTCATTCCGTATCACTATCTGATGTTTCCTTTTGTTTTCTAGAGTCCCAAGAGCTTGGCTTATCATGCTTTTGTCGAGGTAATTAAGGCTGCTTGTACTATCTATCATGTGATAAGACTTATCGTCATGATTATGTTTCGCATCCCAATTGCTTCTTGCTTTGTAACTTTTTGGTTGTTGTCGTAGAAATCAGTTCGGTGCTTCCTTTCGTTCATGTATGGATTCTATTTCTCCCTAATGTGTGGGATTTGTTTCTTCCGTTACAGTATCGTCTCGGATTTTTTTTTTCCATTTATTGTGCTTGCTTTGGGCTTCTGCGATTGTAATGAAAATGGAATTAAAAGTTGAAAATGGAGAAGGATCAAAATAACAAAATTTACAATTTACGTAGTGCTACTTCTTTCAAAATTATAATATATATCCCGAGGATTAGTTGCTTCAGGCAACTTGAATCTTCCAGAGATTCTTATATATATGTAATGACTTATGGAAGCATAAAGATAGGCTGTAATAGCATCCATTAGAAGCATTTTTATTTTTTTTCATGTATTGCCAGACTTAATCAGATACCAAAAAGTAGTTACATCCACCACATAGGAGTATGTCTCCTCATAATCAATATCAGGTCATTGGGTAAAACCTTGTGGAACAAAACCATGCTTTATATCTCACTATTTCATTTTCTTCATTTCTTTTATGCACAAATACCTATTTGCAATCGATCGGTTTTACACCATCAAGTGTAGGGACTACAGGCCCAAAAATTCCTCGCTTCATGAGCGAGTTTAACTCAGCCTTAACTACATCTTTCCATTTTGGCCAATTATTTATAGGCATTCATCAATTGATATAAGTTCATGATCCTCATTCTCTTCCATAATATTAAGCGCTACATTATTTGTGCAAAATTTATAATTTCATTCCGAATCACTATCTGATGTTTCCTTTTGTTTTCTAGAATCCCAAGAGCTTGGCTTATCATGCTTTTGTCGAGGTAGTTAAGGCTGCTTGTACTATTTATTATGTGATCAGACTTATCGTCATGATTATGTTTCGCATCCCAATTGCTTCTTGCTTTGTAACTTTTTGGTCGCTGTCGTAGAAATCAGTTCGGATGCTTCCTTTCGTTCATGTATGGACTCTATTTCTCCCTAATGTGTGGGATTTGTTTCTTCCGTTACAGTATCGTCTCGGATTTTTTTTTCCATTTATTGTGCTCGCTTTGGGCTTCTGTGATTGTAATGAAAATGGAATTAAAAATTAAAAATGGAGAAGGATCAGAAATAACAAAATTTACAATTTAAGTAGTGCTACTTCTTTCAAAACTATGAGTCATGACTCATGAGCATACAAAAAGTATTGTTTCGTATTTGATGTTGTAGAAACCAGAGGTGAGGCTTTTGTCCTCCACGTCGAACGGTTTCTTACATCACTCTTTGCCTCTTTTTGCCCAATATATCCTATTTTTCATGTGCACAGGATTTTTGTTAGTGGAGTGGTATGGTAAAGGGAGGTGGAGACGTTCGTTTTGCTCGCTAGGTAGGGTACCGGAGGAGAAGACGTTGGTTGGGGGCGGAGGAAGAGGAGGTTTGGTTGGGGTGAGCGAAGTGCGGGGGAGGGGCGGTGCGCGAGGGGTTGGTGTTGTTTGAGGTGATGATGAACTACTACAAGCTCCCTCTCTCCTGCCATTCCCTCCGCCAACGGTCATGTCTTTTCCCGCCGCCAAAACACCCCGCAATCCCCTCGGCTTACGTGTCCGGACCCGCCTCCGACCCGATTTTCTGCGAACCCGACCGGAAAATCGACCAGCAGGAGCCCCAGACCGAAGAGAAGCCCCCTCCGCCCAAATTGATAACTTGGGGGCTACTAGGGAGTCTGTTGCTCAGGCACAAAGCCAGGCTAGGACTAGCGGCTCTGACTCTCGTTGGATGCACCAGCTGCACCCTCTCCATGCCTATATTTTCAGGTTTGCCACCCCGCGATTACCGGGATTGAATCTGGGTTGAATTCAATTGAACCCTACTACATTTTGGGTTGACGAACGATTGTGTTGTGTATAATATTTGTGTGGTGCAGGGAGGTTTTTTGAAGTGCTAATTGGCGCCAGACCGGATCCACTGTGGAGGCTGCTCAGTAAAGTTGGGATGTTGTACTGCTTGGAACCCATTTTTACTGTGATCTTTGTGGTAAATTTGTCGACTGTCTGGGAGAAAGTAATGGCCACTTTGAGAGCTAAAATTTTCACTAGACTCTTGATTCAAAAGGTGAACGCTTCTCTTCTTTCAAATTTTCATTTCTTTTCATTTTATGTTAAACTACTTCTTCTATTGTAGTTCTTTTTTTGTTCACACATTTTATACCTACTTTTCTTACTCAGGTGGAGTTTTTTGATCGGTACAAGGTTGGTAGATGGTGGTATTGGTTCAGGTAATATATTACGTTGTATTGCTTTCCGGTTTGTGATTAATTGAGGGGCAGCTTGTGCTCTGGTTCTCGTAGGTTGGTGAACTGAGTGGTTTGTTGACGTCTGATTTGGGTTCTCTTAAAGACATCGTGAGCGAGAACATTTCCAGGGATCGTGGGTTTAGGGCACTTTCCGAGGCAAGCCATTCTATCTTAAGACAAAAGTGAGATTTGTGTTACCTGTACACCGTATCTATTGTAGCTAATCATTTTGCATTCAGGTGGACTTTTTCTGTGCAGTTTGCATCTACAAGTAGTTTGAGAATATTTGTCTTTTTGCCTATTGCTGTCTTTTGAAAAGAGACACCTGGTGTGGTTCATTCTTTGTGTTTCTTTTTTCTGTAGGTGACTGGCACCATGTTCATACTATTTGCTCTGGCACCACAGCTAGCACCAATTCTGGCTGTCCTAATGCTTACTGTCTCCATTTTAGTTGGTTAGTATTTCACTTTCTGTGCTACCACAGCTTCAATGGAAAGCTTTGTTGTACCTTTTTCCTCCTTGGTTCTTTGTTGCCTGCTGGTGACTGATGTTAGCTGTGTAGCTGTGTACAAGAGATCAACTGTACCTGTTTTCAAAGCTCACGGAATGGCACAAGCATCCATATCCGACTGTGTGACTGAAACATTTTCCGCCATCCGCACAGTAAGTCCCTTGGACATGCTCTTTGCTGCAATTTCTTTGCACAGTGGAGTGTGTATTGGCATGACCTTTTCTGCGTTTCGAAAGAAATAATGTCAGATGTAGATTAGTGAGGTCAATTTTACTTCTAATGAGAAGTATGGCAATAAGTAGGATGACTTCATGCCTATTCCTTGAAAACATCAACTTCTATGGATGCAGGTAAGATCCTTTGGTGGAGAGAAGCGCCAAATGCAAATGTTCGGTAGGCAGGTAAGAGATTGACTTTTAAAAAGCTACAAAATATATAACTGAATGTGCCCAAATTCATTTTTGTGAAGTTGGTGTTCACATGAAGAAGCTTTGCAGGTTCTAGCTTATCAGAGAAGTGGCATGAAGCTTGGGACTTCCAAATCTATAAATGAATCAATTACAAGGATTGCTGTTTATATTTCTCTTATGGCTTTATATTGTCTCGGAGGAAGCAAAGTGAAGGCAGTGAGTACTAATTCTATTAGCACTATTTATCCAATCGCTTTTTCACGTGTTCAGAGTGATCTATGCAGTTGTGGTTCCTATACATGTTGAAACTCTTGAAGAACGAGAATAATGATAGATAAGTAGGATCTCAGGTTATGGCATTCTTCGCAAACTCCCTCCCGAGATTGTTGTTTCAAACTCCATACTGATTCCAGCTAGTTCCTGCTGTTTTCATCTTTTCTGTGACCGTTTCTACCATGCTGCCTTATATTCAAATATTCTTCTTCCGTTTTATTTCTCTATTGCTTACCCCCATGATTCCGTTGTGTCTTGTGTATTTGATAGGGTAAATATATTGTTACTCTTATTATGTATCTTGTGGTGCCTGGAAGTTGTATTGTACTACTCCATTAGTTGACTCAATATGACTGGAGGCGGAAAGGTTGGATACTATTCAAAGCATATTTTTCTATCTATTCGTTGACATGTTTGAGTGCTTCTGAATAGGAATAATGAACTAAGAGGAAGGGGTAGACAATTTACAGTCTCCCCATGACCTTTTTCTATAAATTCACGTTACCTTCTGTTTCTATTCCTACAAAATGTTGATATGATAAGCATTTAATTTTGGGCTGGTTTTATCTATCATGTGCAGGGTGAACTCTCTGTTGGGACTGTTGCTTCTTTTATTGGATACACTTTCACATTAACATTTGCTGTAAGTCCTTTTCACGCATTCTCCTCTATTCCAATCTTTATGTCCCATCTCTAATATGACATATTTTTCAGGTTCAAGGGCTGGTCTATACATTGGGAGATCTTCGTGGAGCTTTCGCTGCAGTTGAGAGGATTAATTCTGTTCTATCCGAAGTAGAAATTGATGAAGCCCTTGCTGATGGTTTAGAAAGAGAAATTAAACAAAAAGGAGCAACTGATGAGAAAATTAGATTGTTCTTGGATAATGGTTATGTTGGGCCGAATGAATACTTGAATGAACATTATATGTCTGCTCTGAAATCATCTAGCAGTGTTGGTAACCTAGCTTGGTATGGAGATGTTTGTCTCGAAGGTATCTATAATGCAGGCATTGGTTCATATTTTCCTTCAGAATTTCTATCTGCAGACTCGGTTATTAGCTTATGAAACAAAACATAGTGCAGGGAAAGCTGAAAGCAGCTCTCTCTCCCTCTTTGCTCACGAGCTTTGAATAAATAATATCTAGGCTGCATAAACGGTTTCTGCACTGCAACCATCTTGCTGTTATCTATGCCAGCTGATCGACTATTTGTGCTGCAGATGTGCATTTCTCTTATCCTCTAAGACCGGATGTAGAAATCTTAAATGGTCTTAGTTTGACCCTAAAATGTGGAACTGTGACTGCTCTAGTGGGCCCAAGTGGTGCTGGAAAAAGTACCATTGTACAACTATTGGCACGCTTTTATGAGGTTTAGATTCTTTCAAGATGATTGGTTTCTACTGTTTAAGCTTTATTTCTATCTATTTGCTTTATTGAATGGTAGGAAACGTTCCTATTTTTCCTCTTGCAGCCAACAAAAGGTCGGATAACTGTTGCTGGCGAAGATGTCCGGGCATTTGACAAGACTGAGTGGGCTCGATATGTCTCCATAGTGAATCAGGTATATTCTTGAAATTGATAGGATTGGCTGTTGGGTCTATGAGGCCAAATGTGCAGGATGTCAGAACCAGGGGAACTTGTTCTAAGAACTTGCTCTTTTCTGTGTAAAAATCTATATAGAAACTTGGTTCTTTTTCTCTGTCATTCTACCTGTTTTATGCATCTGACCTCGGCCAATATTATGTGTATGCACAGGAACCTGTTCTTTTCTCGGTTTCTGTTGGAGAAAATATCGCGTATGGGCTTCCGGATGAAAATGTATCCAAGGAGGACGTTGTAAAGGCTGCCAAGGCTGCAAATGCTCATGATTTTATAATTTCACTGCCACAGGTTCATTATTTGTAAATGTTTCGTTCTTCTATATTTGCTAGTTGGATGGTGATAGCTGATATTACTGTTGTTTTACTTTTCTGGAAAGGGCTATGACACTCTAGTGGGAGAGCGTGGAGGCTTGCTGAGTGGAGGACAAAGGCAGGTAAGTAGTAAACTTTTTCACAGGGATGTTGAGTAGAGCGATCAGCAATTATATTTTGACATTGATGGTTTAAAAATGAAGAAAACGATTGAAGGAATTGATACTTATTTTCTGATATTGATTCTTCAGAGAATCGCAATTGCTAGAGCTCTGCTCAAGAATGCCCCCATCCTAGTTCTTGATGAGGTTGGAAATCTTTGATACCCTGATATTTTGTTTAATTATCACGTATCCTTGTCAAGGGATCAACATTTTGTAACAGTTTCCTCTGTCAAGCCTTTGTAACAAACAAACACTATTTCCTTTGCTGCAGGCCACAAGTGCTCTGGATGCAGTTAGTGAACGTCTGGTCCAGGATGCTCTGAACTATCTGATGAAGGGCAGGACTACGTTAGTGATTGCTCATAGATTAAGCACAGTGCAGAACGCCCATCAGATTGCTCTTTGTTCTGGTGGAAGGATTGCAGAACTGGGGACCCACTCTGAGTTGCTGGCTAAGAAGGGTCAATATGCTTCTTTAGTTGGTACACAGAGACTGGCATTTGAGTAGACTCATAGCTGATAGTTGGATACGCATACACGAGTTCACAGTTATACTCAAGGTTTGAATTGAATTACACAGTGTTTCATTATTCTTGCAACAGCACCAGAAAGATAACCACTTAGGTGAAAACAAAAAGGGCGCTTGTGAATCAGCTGTTGGCATGATGCGTCGCATGTCTGTCTTTGGGGCATTAAAAACTTTGTACGGATACTACATCCAATAATTTTTGGAATCTTTGTGTTTTTCCTCGTGTCCTCTTAAGTAACCTTTCCTTTTCTTTTCTTTTCGGGTATTCCTATGTAAGATTGCAATCAGCATGAAAAGAAAAATGAAAATGAAACAAGAGAATGAACATTATGATCTAATGATAGTGATCACAGCTTCTTCAACTGGAACCAGAAAATGAAATCTCAGCGTTAAGTACGGCGAGGCATTCAGTAGGAAGGCCAAGGAAGGTGTTCATGAACACATCCTTTATAGGATCAACAGTTGCTACCCCAACCAGTCTGCATTTCCCTTCTTTATTCAACCTTTCCCCTCGACCTCTGCGTATCATCCCCTTGGATTCCTCTGATGTCAATACCGTCTTTACAAGCAACGGAGGAGCTCTATAGATACTTCCCGCAGAAAACCAAAACTTGGCTATGAATTCGAGATCAACCTACAAAAGAAACGAGGATTGAAATGTTGCAGTTTGTGATTCTCTTTTTTTTTTACTAGCTTGGTCATTTAAAAACTAACATTTTAAAACTACTTATATGTATATGTTCATATTGACGGTGAAACTAGACACAGTAGCATGATTACCTTGCCGGAATCTTGGTCAATCCTCCCTTTAAAAAGTTCAGGAGCTATGTCTATCTTCAAAAATGGTGGCAATGGCAATCCCAAGAACTTAGTTGTTCCACTTGTCAATGGCGGAATGTACAGAGTGTTCAAGTCAAAAGAAATGGAAATCTCACCGCTCTGATCACTCTTTTCAACCTTGGTGCCAGTCCCTGTGCCTTTCCCTCCTAGAGCATTGTATTCAAAGTCCGGATATCTTGAGATGCCTAGTTTGCAAGCTTCCAGGGTTTTAAAGCTGATTGTTGAAACTTCAGCTCTTGGTAGAGCGGAGGCTGAAATGGGTACTCGTTGGTTTGTCTTGTTAGAAGAGAAAACAATGGTCCCACTCCCATTCCTGAAGTTTGGTTTTGTTGGGGTGAATTGGTATAGAACTGGGGGGTTTAAGCTGTGCAGCTTACAACCCATTTGGCTGGAAACTTTGTATTCAGTTTCTGGACTGAAAAGGAGGAGTGGAGTTATTGATACTGGATTGATTAACAGTGAAGCAATAGACGTGGAAAAACCAAATGCACATAAAGTTTCCTGCTTATCTTTGTTTTCTTCCTCTATTAGCAACTTGAAGTTTGAACCTTATCTTTTGCAAGGTTTTGCTTGTATCCTATGCCCTTGATGGGGACTAATGCGACAACAAAATAAAATACCCCTGTGGTTCTCAAAAAAATTACGATACTTTTGGAAATCATAGGACACACTCATTAAGTTGTAATTATTGTGACATGGGTTTTGCCTTCCTTCAAATCGTGTCATCTAATGCATATCATTTGGTTAAACGTAGCGAGAGAGAGGAAGAGGAGTTCAACAAAAATGAAAAAAGAGAGGAAGAGGAGGGAAAAAATGGGTAGAGTAACTCGGGCATCTGTGAATTTACAAGATGGTTGTGGTGAGCGGTCACTGTAGCAGATACTATCAGTAGTATCCTTTTTGGTATGCTACTGGTTACAGCGCGTGAAAGGTCAAATACTATTTTATCTTTTTACCAGATTTTGTAAGCTTTTCTGAGGACTTATTTCTAAATCGGTTCAAATTCTTGAGAGCAGGCATCAAACCTGAAAGAGTGTTTCTGTGTCTCTTAAAATGGAAAGAGCAGACCAGACACACATGACATTATCATAGGGCTTTTTATGCCGAGTAAGCTGAATATTCACAAAAGAAGGACATGCATACGTGTCTAAGCACTAGACAGTGGAAGCTTTTGCCCTCTCGTCTCCTTTACTGTAGGGGTCCAAGACCAGGATTGCGAAGAGCTGCATTATTTGGCTCCCAAAACTAATGGAGCAATAAGGACTACAATTATGTCAGTTAACTTTGATGACATTTCTATAAAAATAAATAATTTGATAAACAAAAAAGAAAAAGTAAATCCTCAGTCTCGTGTTCTGCTACACAGCTTCAACTTGGAGGAAGATGGTTACCGGTTCTTTTTCCTCAATCATAAACAGGAATACAAACAAACTTGAGGATTATCATATGAAACTTGGAAAACTTCATACTATGAAAGAAAAATTCAGATTTATACACAAGGCATAACTGCATAAGGCCAATTGCACACGAGGAACTCTTGCTACCTCGTAGTGAACAAAGAGAAAAATACCTCACAGTCAAGACATCAATATAACCACACCACCCAACTGAAGCTAATACCCCAGAAAACTGGCGGTACGCCAGGATTCTGCAACACGATTACACAAACCTTTCTACAAGTAAAGTAACCATCATAATTCTCACAGATGGCAAACCACTTTGCAACTCCAACTTTCCACATCCAATTCATGTTAAAGAGTCAAGCTGTCAGCTAGGTCCTTGCATTCAACAGACAAGAGAAGATCTGAGCGATGGCGCAGTTGGAAGATGTGTGCATGATGCCCAGCGTATTACTGATTCACTCACTATGAGGTCAAGTTGCTCACCAAGCCCAATTGTTCGGTTCCTTTTACTATGCATGCCCAAAATTCGAGACCCAATTGTTCCTCCAGCTCTTTTAACTTCAACGCGCTTGTGTTCTATCTCTCTAGCTTCATGTCCACAGGATAGCGAAGGCTTTGTCAACATAAGCATCTCCTCCGTGACCCCCTCTGCATATTTCAGGAGGAAAGAAAAAAAAACATTCATACCATGCATAAAACTACGGAAAAAAAAAAAAAACAGTGTGTTCAGAGAAAGGAAACTTGATTACCTCCATGAATTCCTTCTACACTGGTAAGGTTGCTTGAGAAATCTACTGTACAGCTACTTTCCTCGGTCACAGTAGCAGGGCCAAAGAATGCAAAGCTTGGCATCGAGGATATGGGGGAAGTGAACTCCAAGGCGTTAGAATCATCATCACATCGGAAAGAAAATCCACCAGATGAGAGACAAGGCGTTGATGGTTCCATCGGGAAAGGAGAGAATGATGACTTGCGTGTGAAAGTAGGTGATGAAACATTGCAAACAGTTGGTGACCCAGTTCCAAAGCTGATGTCCCTTGCCACAGGTGCAGAAAAAGAGCCGCCACCAAATTCCCATTCTCCATACCTTTGCTGACCACATTGACCAGAGTGTAAGGAGTAAGGTCCATCATCCTTCATCCAAGAATTATCTGCAAAAAACAAAAGAATTCCTGACTATATAATTACATTGCACAGTTTTAAGCAATTACAAAGCATGCCCGGAGCATAAATTTCAGAATCTCCACCTAAAGCAATTATCAAAGAAACAGGGAAAGCAAATGTGGCAATAAAGTGCAAGCACCAAACGTACCTAAAATCTGCTGAGCAGTAAGCCTCTGTGATGGATCAGTACAGAGCATTCCCCTGACCAACTCCTTTGCAGGTTCTGTTATTTGATTCCAGGGATCAGATGGGAACCGCAGGTCAGCTGCTCGCACTGCATCAAATATACGTGACTTAGTCTTACCCCAAAATGGGGGTGTCCCACTGAGAAGAATATAGAGAATCACCCCAGCACTCCAAACATCAGCAGACTGGTTATAACCCCCGGCCAATACCTCAGGAGCAATATAAAATGGGCTCCCAACAGTGCCCTTCAAACTCTCACCTGTGTTAAAAACCAGAAATCCAGGTTTAGATATATGAAGAGCTAGAGTATAAAGGAGCGGTCATTAACAAGGATAATGATCAAATTTCTTAAAGAAATACAAGGAGTATGAAACAGTACCAGGCTTGATGTAGGTTGCAAGTCCAAAATCAGCCAACTTAATCGGGGAAGAGGATGATTTTGTAGCCAAGAGGATGTTCTCTGGCTTCAAATCTCTGTGCACAACTCCAATTTCATGACAGTACAAAACCACCTGCATCAGATGCCTGAATAGAACCCTGGCCTCAACCTCGGAGAATCGTCCATGCTTTTCTAGCTGGTGAAAAAGCTCTCCTCCTGCACATAGTTCCATCACCAAGTGGACATAATCTTCATCCTCGAAAACTGCCTTGAGATCTACAACATTGGGATGCCCAGACAATCTGGTCATTATTTCAATCTCAAGTCTGACACTTTTAGCATCATCCGAGGTCACCAATCTATCCTTAGCAATTGATTTGCAGGCAAAAACCTCTCCGGTCAACTTATCTGTGCACTCTCTAATGACACCAAACTGTCCCCAGCCCAATTGCTCTCCAAGAACGTACCTATCTTTCAAATTCAAGGTCTTGTCTGTGTCTAAGATGGGTTCAATTAAGCTTGAAATTCTGTAACAATTGCACGGCTGCTTCAAGGATTCATGGTTGCTGCTCCTGTTAGCAACGGCCATACCAAATCGAACCTCCACAAACCAAACCAAAGATTCCAATTTCGGATTCTCAACTTACAACTCTTAAGTTTCAGTGTAGTCTCACTACACACTTCTTTTCCCAAAAAAGGAATAACCTTTATCGCAATAAAGCCATGGTTTTTATCCCCTAATTCCTCGTTTTTTCTTTTCCTCTTTTCGTCACATAGCCATACACCAAAAACTCTAGGAGGGGCCAAAAAACTGAGCAGACACTTCTTCAGACCAAAGGTAGAGACTTGAAAGGAGATGGTGACGCTTACCGTGACAAATACGATAGCGTGCACCAGGACAGTTTGGTACCAGAAATAAAACCTCAGTAACGGCAAAACCTTGACATCTGAACTAGCAATCTCTTTCAGTCTCCACTGGATCAGCCGGATCTGAAACAATATCACCAAAATTTAAGACAAGATAGCCAGTAACATGAAGTTCACCACACAAAGTACAACTAATTCATCAGTTTATCTATCTAAGCTTAGTGGGTTTAGCCTTTCCTAACCGAAGTATATTATAGAATCCTAGCAAAAAATCAAACAAGACAAAGACGCCCAACAAGAAGGACAACAAAAAAGAGCTCTTTACAACCAGAAGAAAACGCTAACGTCGTATCTATTTAGCTAAAACAAACCTAAGGACATCTCTTTCAAAAGCAACCCATCAAACTTTGGCACAAAGCAAAGCAAACCCAGATCCCAAAATCTCCTAAGAACAACCCACATCGCATCACTAACCGTGTTCGAAGGCCGAGCACAGAACAAACGATAGGCGACGAGAGAGGGACCCGAGAACCAGTGTAAGAGAGAGAGAAATAGAGAGAGACAGGGAGAGGAGCCCGTTGGAGCAGGAGTTTGAACTCCCGAAGATAGAGAGAGAAGAGTTCCCTGTCCTTTTGTCCTTTAGTGGGCTCTCCTTTGCTTAGCCCCTCTCTCTCTCTCTTTCCAATAGTTTTCTACTAGTTTTCTTTCCTCAGTTTGCCAAAACCCACGACTTGTTCGTACGCTGTATTTTGTTCATGGCCTTGTTTCCTTCCTTTGCTTTTGAAATTGAAAAAAGTATTTTTCTTTTACACGGACTCCTAGGTTGCCTTTAAATTCTGTTTAATTATACATTTTATGGTTTCCGAAATCAGGATGACGAGAACTACGCGTCATCAAAACCAACGACACTCCATTTTTTCCCTCTTTTTTCTTTTCTTTTTTCCCTATTTTTCAAGCAAAATATAAAAGGCCAGAACGAATGGTTCTTTGTGGTAAAGCCCCTGCATTTGGGTCTACAGCTATCAAAAACCCATCTATCGCTTTCTTCCTTTTTCTTCCCTTCAATTGATTCCCTCTATTCTTGCTCTGCAACTATTCCCCCACTTCTAGTTCCTCTAAAGTTTGAAGCTTTAGTGCTTTGACCGTTCCCTTTTGATACCCACTATCACTAAATGGCACGATCTATAACTTTAATCCCCACTGCTCCTCTCAAATTAGGCTTCACTCCTCCTCAGAGAAGATTATTTTCGGGCAGAAGCTTTGCCCGAAAATCCTCAGCTGGGTTCTTCACTACCCGAGCTACACTGGACAATGGAGGGCCTCGAAGACTGGTTGATATAATCAGGACAGTGCCAGAGCTATCGAGGAACTATTTTCGAAGCCCTTCGCGTAGGGCGCTCTTCGGCGGAATCTCCCTGCTTGGTGGGTTTTATGTGGCGCAGACAATCTCCCTCTCTTTTGGGGCTTTGGGGGTTAATGATGTGATTGCTGCGGTGGTGTGCGTTCTTCTTACCGAGTATGTCACCAGGTTTTACTATAGCCGGCCAAAGGTTACATTCCCGCTGGCTCTCCTCAACAATTTCAAGATGGGATTCACTTATGGCCTCTTCATTGACGCCTTTAAGCTTGCTAGTTAGGTATGCATTGGGGGCCTCTTGATTTTTGGTCCATTGTGGCTGTATTATGCTATCTGTCTAATCAATATTAGTAATATTTTGGCATTGTCCTTTTCCTTGTGGCTTGTGCTTTTGTAGATATGTATCAATTCATTTCAAGTTCTTTCACGTTTCTTAAAAAAGATTTCTGGTTGAAATTTCAAAATCTTTGTGAAGAATGCTATTATGGAATGTATTCAGCTGTCTCATTTTGTTTGAATTTGAGAATATTTAATACCGGGCCTGAAATGGGGCTTTAAACATCGTAGGGACAAGCAATACCGCTTTAATTGATGTTCCTACGGTTGAAGAGAATAGATTTCATTGCTTTCTCAGGCTTGCTTTACTTTCAGCCAACTTGGGTGGCTGGTTTAGTTTCTACTCAGTTCATCTATTAATTCGCTAAAGCAGCGGAAAAACGTGCTCCCGTGTCGTGAATTGACTTATATGTTCTCCAGTATTAAGGTTGCACTGACCACAAAGTGGGTCAAGTCAAAGTACTTCCTTATGGATATTCAAGCCAAGCTAGGGGCACTGCTGAGTTCTGGCCAACTTGATAGCAAAGCTAACGTATTGATGGATGTAGCCTGGTGGATTTTGTTGAGTTGATTTGGATGCTTGGACATTTAACAACTAACTAATAACCATTACATAACAGTTACCTTCGTGCCATTCACCATATGAATAATATTTGTATTGCTCAATATGATCTCTACATGGATCAGCATTTGCAACTAATTATAATGATAGTATTGTGTTAAACCCTACGGCAGTATAAAGAGATGAATGAATCTCACTTGTTACAACATGCACCCATTTTCTTTTCCACTTTCGATTTGAACTTTCCATGAACACGCCCATGTAGTTTTTTAGTATCAGAAGTTTCCCTTGGAGTCAACCAGCACCGAGAAATCGGGAAAACTAGAGAGTGGAGGAAAGAGGAGCACAATGATTTGCAGGTGGGTGACTGATGGTCACAAACTCGAGGTGACTGAGTGCCGTAGCCACCATCCTCGTTCTGGGCTGTCGATGCAGGGAATGAGCCACCTACATGCTGTCCTCCACAACTTTGATTCAAAGGCTCACGAGGACTTGGTCTGTACTCCTTCATCCATGGATGATCTGTGACAACGAGGAAACAGAGATTAATGATGTTTCTAAAAACATAGTTTCCCCGGAAGACAAGGCAGGTCTAGTGTTATGCTGAAATTCTTGCTTTTAAGGGCCCATATTGCACTTAGACGTCTACCATGATACTTCAAAGCTAAGTCAATCAAAATAGTGTTCACTTGCATCTGCTATAATTTCTTCAGGCAAGGATACATTCTAGAGCGGTTAACTATTCAGAACGCTGAATGTGGACCCTTAAGCCTGTTAAAGTTGAAGCGTTCAACAAATGGAAGGTAAGGCGGGTATTTTAACTAACCCCATTAAGGCATACGTAACAAAAGAAACTCAGGTATTCACTATTAACAGCAAAAGAAATGCAACTTTACGATTATCTTCTTTGTGTTTCCAAAGTTTCTCCCTAATATGTCTTTATACTCTTGTAGAATTAACTTTTAGCTTTTCTTTTAACATCAAATTTGTGTCCCTCTTCTGTTATATATAATGCAAATCCGATTCGAATTCAATTCCCAGAATAATTAATGTGAGCTTATGCAGGAAAGAGAGCCTACCTAAAACCTGCTGAGCAGTAAGCCTTCGTGAGGGATTTCTACAGAGCATCCCCCTGAGTAATTCCTTTGCGGATTTTGATATGCAATCCCAAGGCTTAGATGGAAAGACATGTTGTGGACGGAATTAACGTAGATAATAAACACTACATCAGAATGGCAATTTGCCATGAAAAGGGCTTTCTTCTTACATCTCCTAGTGAGGCGTTGAGGTTTGTAGTCGTCGGACCAGTATTAAACGAACGTTTTGGAGTCCTCGATGTATCATTCGCGATGGGCGTTTGGAAGCGTTAGAGACTGGAACATCTTTGCAACTTGAAAGATTAAACTATTGACTCAAACAAAAAAGAAGAACCAATTGATGTAAAAAGTGAAAGAAAATATAGATGTCTAGTGATATACCAGGCTGTATGAAGGTTGCAACACCAAAATCTGCCAGTTTAATCAGTAGAGAGGAGGAGGCATCCGTTGCCAAAAGTATGTTTTCAGGCTTAATGTCCCTGTGAACGACGCCCATATCATGACAGTATAGGATGGCTTGCATGAGTTGCCTGAACATAACTCTAGCCTCAGCTTCAGACCGAACACTACCTTTCTTTTGGATTAAGTCGAAAAGGTCCCCTCCTGCACAAAGTTCCATTACCAGGTGCACGAAGTCATCGTCCTGGTAAACTTCCCTAATGCCAACTATATTGGGATGACCCTGAAGCCTATGCATTGTTTGGATCTCAAATCTGATCCTTTTTGCTGCATCTGAAGTCGGCAAATTCCTGGCAATGGATTTGCACGCTAGTTCCTCTCCTGTAACCTTGTTGGTGCAGACCTTAACGGAACCAAATTGTCCCCTACCCAATTCCTTCCCAAGAACATAGAAATCTTCCAAATTATTGGTAGGGTCTATCTTCAGCTCATCTGACTTGAAGAGTTGCATATGCTTGGAAACAACAGCAGTTAGCGAGTAACTGCATACACAACAAGCAACCCTAGAAAAAAGAAAAGAAATGATACAAATTTAGCCTAGTACTTCAGGCTTAAAAGGTGTAAGCCTTTCCTCTTCTAGACTTGAAATACCATAAATAGGGTTAATGGTATAAATGGTACCCCGAGTTGTTTAAATTCGTCAATTGTATACCCCGACTTTTTTTTTCGTCAATTATGTACCCGTACTTTGTGAGTTTGCGTCAATTGTATACCTCGGGCAGCCCTTTGATGACGTGGCGCGCTGCCCATTAATGGTGGATAGCAATTTAGTCCCTGAGTTTTTAAATTAATCATATAAGTCTTTTATTAGTATATAATTTAGTCCATATATTTTTTATTATTTAGAGTTAATCCTTACTATTATATGTAATTATTATTTACACAATATTTGATTCCTAAATTATNTTCTTTTGGATTAAGTCGAAAAGGTCCCCTCCTGCACAAAGTTCCATTACCAGGTGCACGAAGTCATCGTCCTGGTAAACTTCCCTAATGCCAACTATATTGGGATGACCCTGAAGCCTATGCATTGTTTGGATCTCAAATCTGATCCTTTTTGCTGCATCTGAAGTCGGCAAATTCCTGGCAATGGATTTGCACGCTAGTTCCTCTCCTGTAACCTTGTTGGTGCAGACCTTAACGGAACCAAATTGTCCCCTACCCAATTCCTTCCCAAGAACATAGAAATCTTCCAAATTATTGGTAGGGTCTATCTTCAGCTCATCTGACTTGAAGAGTTGCATATGCTTGGAAACAACAGCAGTTAGCGAGTAACTGCATACACAACAAGCAACCCTAGAAAAAAGAAAAGAAATGATACAAATTTAGCCTAGTACTTCAGGCTTAAAAGGTGTAAGCCTTTCCTCTTCTAGACTTGAAATACCATAAATACGACGAGCGGACGAACGGATTTATTAAAAAAGGATCCACCGCGTCTTATATATTCTTCTAAAAGGTAATTAACATTCTCTCAAATTGTAATAACTCCATAATCAATGAAAACATCACGTAGGGAGAACTAGTAAGGCAATGATGAATACCCCAACATTTTTTTATTTACTTTTTACAGAAGCACATTCAACTAGAATTCTTGTTGTTTGTGCTTGGTATAATTAAGGCTGGTGCTTTTTCTGGACTGGCGTTGAATGGAAGTGCCCTATACCGGTTTTAGTTAAAAGCTCGATCGTAATATTTCGTAGTTTGTATGTTGTTGCAGGACAAAAGGAATGTATGGGCAGGAGGAGAATCAAATAGATAAAGGAGAACGTTGATTTTATTTCAGTTGTAATGACAAAAAAGAGTGAGAATTATTTAAACCAACTTATGACTTAATAGTCATGATATTCTTTAAATTTGAGGGGGTGAAATTTTTTTGATTGATCCCATCAAAGGCTTGACTTTAATGCATATAAATTATGTCCATTACATAGTAAAACTCAGTAATTAACTTAATTAAGAGATAAGAGAGTAGTATATGTTCATACCTTATATTAATGGAGAAAGATGCAATGCAACGCTTCAAAGCTAAAGTGATCTGTAATTGTTAAGCCTTCATTTGGCTATAGATTAAACTGGAGATTAGGGACAGTAATGTCGGGAAATTTTGGAGAAGGGTAACAAGAAACGTTCTAGGTTTTGTCTGAAGTAAGGACATTTCCTAGACTAATGTGATATCCAATCAAGTCTGGTAGGGAAAGTCAATGGCTCCGGTTCTTCCACATCCCTATAGTTCAATCTTGAATGTTTAATGCCCCTTCGATTAGGCATAGTTTGAACTCGGATCCTTATAGAGTTGCCTTATATGGTCCAGCTTTGCTTCTGCTTGGGCTGGTGCATGGCATTCAAGGAGATTTTTCGTACATATTGAGAACAAAAAGAAAGAAAATAAAGGTAGATTTTTTTTCCCCCTTTTATTTCCTCCTAAAGAGAAGGCACAATTTCTTAACGAGGTTTGTATGGATCAATAGAAATTTGGTTGCTCTAAATAACTAGTAATTCCCAATGAGATTATTAGTAATGAAAATGATAAACTAGATACTCGCACAGGGGACAAGGGAGTAAAAGTAATATTTGCAGGTCTGAGCCTGATAAGAAAGTGAAATTTCTATCGGACGCCCATGGCTACAGATGATTCATGTCCGTTAAAACTCCTACAAGATTGTGATTTTCTTAAGAATGTTTGACTTAGTTTGCTTTCTTCTAATGCTTACTCTGTCTTCTTTGCAGGTGGTAATGTTGCTGAGTGGGTACAAGCTTTCTTAGATGCCACCTTCAATATCAACTCAAGATGCCCTTGGAGTCTAGTGTCTGGCAGCTATGGAAAGGCCGTAACGACCATATCTTCCAAACAGACAGCCTAGCACTGATACCAGAAGAGATTCTGAGCCGTATCTTTCACCTTGCCTATTCCCAGATGCAAGAGAACATGCTCAAGGTTGATATCCGGGTCCAGGATCCTATGATGACAACTGACAATGGTAGGCTTCCAGCCCCTACTGGTTGGCACAAAGTCAACATTGACAGTGTTGTGTCTTCCCATAACAATCATGCGGGAGCTGGTGGTCTCATTCGTTCCTATGAAGGGAGATGGTGCAAAGATTTTATTCATGGCTTACGCCCTTGCATAAGCTTTAAATTAGAGTTATGGGCTATCTACGATGTACTATGTATTTCTTGGAGTATGAGTATAACTCACTTAATGGTGGAAACGAACAACCAAGAGGCAGCATTGCTCCTAAGCGCTGCACCAACTAGTCAATTGGAGCACCTACTCTTGTTGTATTATATTCATTCGTTGCTAGTTCGGGATTGGATAGTCACTTCTTATCATAATTACCGTGAGACAAACTTTGTGGCAGGCATACTAGTTAGAAAAACTCTTAATTTATGTGAAGAATCAAGAATTTTAGATGTTTCACCTGACTTATGCATAGATGCTTTATTAGCTGATGCAACAAGTTCTACTCTAACTGGTGATTTAGTTTGATAATCTAATATAGTTCTATATCTTCACCAAAAACAAGAAAAATGAAATTTCTATAAATTGTTTTATTCTGTTAATTTCGGATGAATGAATGAATGAATTTATAGCACGATAATGGCGAATTACAACACATCTGTAGAGTTTGGTTGTATTATTCGTTGATTTAAGGGACTTGATTATTCCTAGTTGGTTTGCAATAAATTGTTTCCCTTATGCGCAGTAACCTTGTTCTTAGTAATCAAATATGTAGAGTATATTCTGACCAAAAAAATATATGTACAACATATCAATACTTAATTGGTCTGGCCCATTCACCATCACAGTGGCTCCGGGACATGCACCAAGCAATCAATGGGGAACAGTTCGAACTGATGGCAATGATCCTTTGATCTACGGATTAGCCCAATGCCGTACTTTTGGGCTAGTCCCACTAAATTGATAACGGATCGGATACTCTTACCCAACCCAGAGTGTCAATTCTTTGGGCCCGAGAAACAGAACCACAAGAGGAAGGTCCATATCCGACTACGCAGCTCCACCAAACGCGGTGTCGCAGGACAGCAGTAGTGGAAGTCCAGGAAGCCGACCAGTCGTTATTTTAAAATAATAAGGAGGGCAATATGGTAATAGTGTCGTCTTCGTGCAGCTGACGCGATCGCAAGCCTCACTTCTCCTTCCTCCTCACTGATAACACTCGAGAAAAAACCATCCCGTTAATAAAAAAAAAAAAAAAAAACACACCAATCTCACCATAACAACCACCAACACCCAAAATCCAAAAAACAAAAGAAAAACCATATACAAAATCCCCAAATTAGGGTTCTTCCTTTTGTTTTTGGCCCTAATCCATCACAAATTTCCCGCTTCCCGCCTCTTGAAGGAGTCCAACTCGAGAGCTGGTTGTCCCTTTTAGGGCTTTGTTCTTACATGATCACGTTCCATTCCACGACTCCAATCCTCTTCTCGATAAACCCTACCCTTCAAATTCTTCAGATTGGGTTTTCCTCCTGCCCTATTCTCGTTGGTCCATGGATTTAGACGGGTATAAAGGGAACAACAAGCGCGTGTTCCAGCGGCTAGGCGGCCCATCGGCGCCCGGCGCCGTCCCCTCGCAGTCCAACCAGAAGGTCTGCTACCACTGGCGGGCGGGCAAGTGCAACCGCTTCCCCTGCCCTTTCCTCCACCGTGAACTCCCGCCGCCCCAGCCCGGAGCAGCCGGGAACGGCACCCACCCGGGCAAGCGCGGGTTCACTGGAGATTCGGGGTTTTCGGGCCGGCGGACGGGCAATTTCAACAACACTTGGGGGAGAGGTGGGAGTAGCAATGGTAGTAATGCTGGTAATAGTAATAATAGAGTAGTAGGTGCGAGGAAGACGGAGAAAGTGTGTAATTATTGGGTGCAAGGGAGTTGCGGATACGAGGATAAGTGTAGGTTTTTGCATGCCTGGAGTTTGGGTGAGAGTTTTACTCTATTGACTCAACTTGAAGGTCACCAAAAGGTTTGGTTTCTCTGTTTGTTTGCGTTAACTATATGGATTATTCGAAAGTGTAGCTGGTAACTTTTATTGTGGCGGTAGCTTGACTGGGTTACATGTTTTGATTTCTTCAGGTTATTAGTGCGATTGCATTGCCATCGGGGTCCGATAAGCTATACACCGGTAGCAAAGATGAGACTGTCCGGGTCTGGGATTGCCAGTCTGGCCAGGTTTGATGCTTTTCTTATTTTGTTATCATCAATCTTTGCCCAATTCTATGTTTTCGACATCATTAATTTATTAGTCTATTTACTTCTTCTTTTTGGGAATCAATGTTTCTGGGTTAGTACTCTTCTGTAACAAATTCTCCTTCGGAGAACAGTTCTGATTGGTTTTTGTTGAAGTGTGCTGGTGTTCGGAATAGGGTTTCAGTTTGATGGTCTTTCCTCCCAAGGAATTGTAATGACTTAGAGCTACAATATTGAAAATTACTCTTAAATTGAGTTGTAGATGAATGGTGGAAGAAGGATACCCGATAGCGAGTTACTTCAGGGGTTACTGACTTCAATGATCTGAATTTTCTTTTAAGTGCATGAAATGGAGTAGACCTTTATGATCTTAGTTTTGCGTTGTGTTTATTGACGGTAGTTCTTGGTTAATTTATGGTGGTTTTGCCTGTGCTTTGCAGTGCATGGGGGTTATTAATCTTGGTGGTGAAGTTGGTTGCATGATCAATGAAGGTCCATGGATTTTCGTTGGTATACCAAATATTGTCAAGGTTAGGCGTGTGGCAAATTTCCTTGACTTATCAGAGCAGGCACTTTCTGCAGTAGTAGCTCCTACAACATGATGCCGTTTTTCTATCGTAATATCGGGGAGTTAAATATTCTTTTGCAGGCATGGAATACTCAAACTAACACTGATCTGAGTCTTAGTGGTCCTGTTGGTCAAGTTTATGCTTTGGTGGTGGGTAACGGCCTGCTCTTTGCTGGTACACAGGTAATCTTTGTGTTTGTTCTGTTTCTTAAACCTTGATTGCTTCTCATATTGTCACCAGAGTAGATCAACTAGTTTATTAATGATTATAACTGTCTTTCTATCCTATTCAGAATTGGTAGTTATAAGTCTTTTCTGGTAGAAAAACATCCCTAGTTCTTGTTACTTCAAGATCTAATTTATGCAATTTGAGTGGCCTCCTCTGAATTTACACCATTTTAATTTTTGTGCTAGGCAACATCCTTAGTTTATGCGTGATTAAGATCTAGCTTATGCAATCTGGCTTTGGAAAGGAAGAGGGCTTTTGATTTTCACAGTTATAATTTTCATGTACAGGACGGTTCGATATTGGCATGGAAATATAATGCTGCAACCAACAACTTTGAACCAGCTGCTTCACTTCCAGGTCACACAGTTGCAGTTGTCTCATTAGTTGTTGGAGCGAACAGACTTTACTCTGGTTCCATGGACAATTCTATAAGAGTAAGTTGGTCTTGTACCACGTGGCCTGATGTTTGTGATCTTAATGTACAAGCTTTTGTGGTTATTATGTAGAAACAGCTGAAAGTTTGGCCTGAATTTTATGATATATCTTCCCTCTGCCTCTTGTATACTTACTGTTGGACATTTTTCTCCCTTTCAGGTATGGAACCTTGAAACTTTGCAGTGCATGCAGACATTGCAACAGCATACTTCGGTTGTTATGTCTCTTCTCTGTTGGGACCAGTTTCTTTTATCATGTTCATTGGATAAAACAATCAAGGTTTTTCCTTTTTGTACCAATACTGCCTGTTTCCCCCATATCCTTATTCCTGGTTAAGGTATGCGTTTGTTCTGATTTCTTTGCTTTTATAGGTTTGGGCAGCTACAGAAAGTGGAAACTTGGAAGTTACATACACCCACAATGAAGAACATGTACGTTTTTTTCATTTTGTAATAACTTTACTCTTGGAGCATCTTTGGATATTTGAAATTGAATTATGAATCAGAGAGGGAACGAGAATTGAGTTGTAAGATAGATATATTTCCAATCCCGAACTATTGTGGTGCCAGCTTAAAGCCTGGAGATCCTGTTATTGTTTTCTTGTTGGCTCCCTTGTGGTGCCGATGAAATATAGTATCTGTTTGCCTAGCTCCTTTGATCCCAACAAGAATCCACCACCTGATGGTTGGTTTCCTTTGTATGTGTAACACTGGTCTTCTTCTACCATATTCGGTTTATAACCTACTCATTCTACTGACAAATTACAATCACATCTGATGTGGCAAAGCACGTGGTGCTACCAACATTGTATTTGTTTTTTTTTTGAAGAATGGGAGCCACAGATGTCAAAACTATGATTGTTCACATATGTTGCACAGTTACTGATTACAACTTGCCTGCTGCAGGGCCTGCTAACACTCTGTGGGATGCATGATATAGAAGGGAAACCAATCTTGCTGTGCTCTTCCAATGATAATACTGTTCGCCTTTTTGATTTACCATCGTGAGTTTTTAATGATTTCATGTTTACTTTCTCTCTTAAATCCCACCTGTCAAAGTCAACTTTCTTCGCTTTTTGAACTTTCTATGGCCTCCCTGAAGACTCTGTTTTTTTTTGTTCTTACTAGTTTGTTTTTCTTCTGCTTCAGGTTTACAGAGAGGGGTAAAATTTTTGCTAAACAGGAGATTCGTGCCATTCAGACAGGTCCAGGGGGCCTGTTTTTTACTGGTGATGGGACTGGTCAAGTTAAAGTATGGACATCTGTAGCTGAGCCAACTCCCGCAGCTTGATGACCTTTTTATTTATGTGTCATCATTTATTTCTCTTCGGCAATTATTCAAATTTTTTGTTGGTGAGATGTGATGTTACCTTTATCCAGGTGGAGTTTTTTTGGTGGAGAACGCCAGTTTTGGGTTTCTGGTGTTCATGTGTGTCATAGTTATAGCAAGATCAGTTCTGTGGCCTATATATAAAGTGTAACATTTGAGACTGCTGTCAAGCGGATTGAACTTCTCTTGGAAGCATTCATATCACTCAGTGATAAATCAACATATGTCCACTCTGTATCCAATATCCTCTTGCAGAATGTGGCAACAACAATCAGTTCTGAAGTTGGATAATCTGTGATTCACTAATATGCTGCAATTGATGTGAGATGTGATCGACATCCTTTTGCTGTCCCTTTCCTTCTGCCCTCTCTCCTGTAAAATGGCTCACCCTAGGTAAACATTTCTCTGTATGTCTTGCTTTATTTGTGTAGCTTTTTAGTCATCGTTGGTTGGAAGGATCAACTAGAATAAGAGTTTTAAATGGTTCCATTGTTCTGGGCCCTCATAGTTTTGCCCTGGAGCTTGATTGGTTACCTTATTGTAGCCGCGCATGTCATGAAAAGTTTGTTACAGCCTGCAGATCGTTATCAAATGTACTGCTAGTACTCTGGAACGTATTCCAGTGTACAACTTTTGGCCTATGATGTCTTTGTTCAAACTATGCTAAAGTTCGTACTATTGATCCAATCTCCTTTCCCTGCGAATTAAGAACGTTCATTATTAGGGATATTAATGTTGTACGCTAGTACACTTCTGTTCAGGTTGTGGATGGTCGAAAGGGGAACTAAATTTTTTTGTGAATATAGAGTTTTCAATGTTGATACTATGGTAAACTTAAAACATTAGGTGAGCTAAATAACGACAAGGGCTGGCGACCACCCACACGAGGGGGATTAAGATCAAACCTCGGTGTTTTGTAAAATAACGATGAAGATTACTTTATTCTGAGACACATTTGAAAGGGGAAAGTAATCCAGAGTTGTAAATCACCATCCAACCGATTGACAACAGTCACCAAATTGTAGTAATTTATAATATCCCAGTTATTTGTCAACAAGATGTAAATAACAGTAAATATTTCGACGTCCGCAGCCTAGTAGCGTCAGACAGCACACATATACATAATCTCAGCAGCATTGCACATCTTTTTCCCCTTCTTTTTTTTTTTTCCTGTGTAGAGCACTGCACATTTAAGTGTATGCTCGAGATTGTATTAGCCAGCATTTGAATTAGCTGGGAGCAGGTAAAGTATGTGTGGCAGAGCCTTATTCTTCTTTAGTCTTCAGTTAAATGGTTCCAAAGCAGCAATTTGATGAGAATTAATCTCAGTTTACAGATTAAACATGACCTTGATGGCTGTAGACCCCCGAGCACTGGTCTCAAAGGCTTCTTCAATCTCTTTCTGAGAGAATCCGTACCTGTGAGTAATCAGCGGCTTCACATCAATCTTGCCACTTCTCAAGAACTCGAGGCATAGGGGCCATGTGTTCTTATACCGGAATACACCGATCACATCAACTTCCCTGCAATTAATTGAATAAAGCCAACAAGTGAATTCTTAACTTTGAAGAATCTATTCTCATCACCATTAAGTTTTCTTTTTCTGCACTAAAAAAGAACAATTGAAAGGCTGGAAATTGAGTACCTTGCAGCAGCTGGAGTAAGTGGAACAGTCATCTCGTTATGGCCCATTCCCACGAGGCAAACTTTACCACCTGGGGTTGTGGCATTCAGAGCAGTTGTCATGGTTTTGTTGAAGCCTGCACAATCAAATGTGACATCCACTCCGCCTCCCATTGCCTTGTGTATCATTGCCACTTCTTCATCAACATCCTGCAAAGATTCCCAACATCAAGCCATGACATTTGGTAGTAGCCGCATAAACATCAAAGATTAAATGTAGAACTCAAGGGAGAGCCAGTTTGACATGTTTCTAGCAGGAAATCAATCTTCTTCATGTAAAACATGCTTTAGTTAGAATGTGATTCAGTTATATTGCAAAGTCGATGAGATTAGTGGATGAAGAAGCCATCTTTATTGGCGAATCTTGCCTACTTTCTTGATAACTAGTAAATGAACTAAGACTGGGGAATGCTTGACAAAACTGATATGCAGATCGTAAATCAAAGAGTAACCTCATAGGAAAACTACTGTCTTGGAGGCCTTCGAGAACAGTATTGAGAATTGTTGATTCGCTCGGTTCGTATGTCGCAGAAGGTTATTGATTTTCATTTGCTGGGTTTGTGTATTAGTGTCTGGACTTATAAGCAACTCTGGAATTGTTAGAGTAGTCGTGGTTCTAGGAACCGGTGTCTATTTGCTACCGGTAGGTGTAGGTGTTACTGTTAAGAACCACGGGGTGAAGCACGTGCTGCTAGCATTGTAACGAGCCCTATGGGTCCAGCTCCCATTACCAGCACATTTGTTTCTGGACCAATATTAGCTCGGCGACAGGCGTGAACCCCGACACTCAAAGGCTCACACATCGCCCCTTCCTCCAAGCTCACATTTTCTGGAAGCTTAAAACATAGGTCAGCAGGATGTACCACCTGCTTATCAGGAACAAAAAATGTTTCTTTAGTGATTGTGCTTATTGCCAAAGATATCTCTTTGTGATCATGAACTTTACCTATGAATATTAACCATATCAGATATAAACCATCATCCAAGTAGAACCAGAATCTTTTAAAATTCAACTATTGAAGGTGTAGTGCTTGTGCTTGTGCTTGTTTTATTAGAATACAATGAGCAATATGAATAATTCAAAAACTGCCAATTGCAATGATGATAAACCATATAGCTGCTAGGGCCTACACATGGCCTACCTCTCCAGTGATTTATGTTACCATTCACTAGGTAAAAGGAGTACAAAGCCATGAAGTCAAACACAAAAACAGTCTTTCAGTAGGCCAAGCAAAGTAAAACAACAAAAAAAGAGTTTAGTTGTACTGAATGTCATAAATCTTTATCCTATCAGAGAATCCTACAGACTTGTAAGTTTAACAGCATGTTTAAAGGGACCTGATTGGCAAGAGAGCCATGAACTGGTGGAGTTGCAAAAAATTTCATCTCAGGGCACAGGTTGTATCGGCCCTCTTTGCAAAGATTGCATCGCCAACAACTGATTCCTGGTTCCAGTGCCACACGGTCTCCAGGCACAAGAGTCTTAACCTCACTCCCAACCTCTTCTATGATCCCAGCACACTCATGCCCAATCACCATTGGCTCTTTCACTACAAAATGCGCACATCTCATTGTCTGAAACAAGCATGGAAATATTTGTGAGGCACCAGGAACTAGAAAGCTAAACATCAGGGATACAATTTTCCCAATCAACTTCCAAACAGTGGCTAATGTTTTAGTTGTTGCACACTCTCGGCTACATAATTGATATAAAGGCAAAAACCTTTTTTTGATGAGGGTTTACGTAAGTACCTTGAGATAGTGAACATCACTTCCACAGATACCAACAGCTTTCATCCTCACTCTAACATCATGGGGTCCTACGTACACAGAGAAAGAACAAGAAAAACCAACATGAGTGAAAACAAATTGAGAAACAGGATTTTCAAAGAACACTAGTAGTGGATTGGTTAAGCAACAAATATCAGCAACAATACCGATCATATTCAACTGTTCAGAGAAAAGGGTTAATAGAATGAATTATCTACGCACCTAAAGCAGGGAGCTTGAAAGGCTGAATCTTGAGGGTGTTGACACCAAGAAGCCAAGCAGCCATATTCTCTCCTTCTCCATCCTTGCTTTCTCCGTGTGACATCCCTCCTTTCCCCATCTCGCTAAATCTCCAAGTTTGGCTACACACAGCAACAGACAGAGAACAGTTTCCCTCTCTTTTATCTGGGTAAGGTTGTTCTTTAGACCAAGAGACAACGAATAATGATGCTTATTAAAACAAACATGTGAATCAGAATTGGCTAGTTAGGTTAGTGGTCCGGGTGTATAAGAATCTAATAATGCTGTTAAAGCAAAAAGGGAAAATTTGTTTTCCTCAAAAAAAAAAAAAAGGGAAAAATTGTTATCTTAATATATATCTGGGTTCTGGATCAACCTGTTAGGCTGTGGTCTCAGTTTCCGTTTTTGCTTATTAAATTAATAATTACACCAATCTCTCTTTAAAATAGTAAACTAGTTTTACTTTCAAAATGTATGTATGTCCGCATATTAAGTCAACATCACTCCACTAACAATTTTAATGCCAAAATGGTACCCACTCCTTTTGTCTATATCCATTCCATTACTGTCAGCTAGTTTTCTTGAAATGTTATTTTAGGCTGGATTTTTATCGATAGCAAATACAAATATAAAACACGGCTATTATTTAAAGAAAAATCAGTTAAAACATGATTCGGGTAAAAAGAAACTAAGAAAGTGATAAGTAGAGAACTCGGAGGTAATTCTTTTTTTTTAGAATCAAATTGAAGTTTCTCATTGCATAAACTTGGTTAGGGAGACCTGAGTACACTACTGAAACACAAACTTTATATTTTGTAAGCAAAGCTTAACAAACAATCAATACAAACTAAGCGTAAACAGCTAATCCCTAATAGAGGGTAAGAACCTAATGCCCCAAAAGGAGCATGCTTGCTGCATCTCTAAAGAAAGGGTACAAGATTTCATATTAGATAAGCTACAGAATCTCAACTTCAGATCGGAACATATGTCTGCAATTATATCCTTAGCTGGCCGAGAACAATGACTATGATACCTTGAATTGCGCTCTCTCCATAAGTGATAAATGGAGGCACACCAGGCAAGCCGCAATAACAGAGATTGTATAGTTTTCTTCTGCAGATTCTGTTTTGCCTATAGGAACTCAACATCCCAAGAATTGGTAGTCCTCACTTCATTACATAAAAAGAGCATCCGAGACCATATTGTAGCTGAGAAATTGCATTCAAAGAATAGATGATTTCGAGTCTCTTCAGCTTGGGAACATAATAGGCAACTAGCATCAGTTAATATTCCCCATGTTTGCAACCTTTTCCGAGTAGAAAGTCTGTCTAGAATGGCAAGCCAAGAAATGAAGCTATGCTTAGGAATATGACCAGCAGACCATAGTAGTTTAAACCAAGCAACCCTAGGTTTTTGAATCCGAATGTACTGCCAGGCACTTTTAACAGAAAATTTCCCAGAGGAGGTTAAATTCCAGATGATTTGATCCGGATTAGAAGATGGAATTATAGCACTAGCTGTTTCAGATTGAAGTGTGCTAATAATAGGCAAACGACTCACAGGCCATTGCCAAGACTGCCCAGAAATCAACATACTTACAGTAGCATGGAGTGGAATCTTTGTTCTAGGAATATGAGCTGAAGGAATTAAAGCACAAAGAGAGCCTTGTGCCAACTGTCCCACCAAACAAATGTCTGCTCACCATTACCAATTGAGTGTCTAATTGCAGCAGAAAACTTGGATCTTAGATTAAATATCTTTCTGATGCTCCAAGAACAACTGGATGGAGTAGACACACTCCAGAGACTTCTACCTTTTAGGATATAGACAGAGACCTATGCCACCCACAATGAACCTGCACACAGCAACAAATTCCATATATGTCTAGCAATATGTGCCTGATTCCACTCTTTAACTTTCTTCAATCCTAAGCCTCCTTCCTGCTTTGGCAATGTAAGATCTGTCCATGCTACTTTGGCTTTTTTTTGCATTAGCTGAACCGCCAGACCAAAGAAAAGCTGCACATAGCCTTTCAACTTCTTTTATGACTTTTGTTGGGAGAATGAAAATGCTTGTCCAGTAGTTTTGCATGCTAAACAGAATTACTCGGAGGTAATTCTTTTGTAATGCTTCCACGATTTTATGTCTTTTTGCTTGTTGGGTTTAGCGTAGGTGAATAAAACTTCTCCAATTGAAAAGGACTGACAGGAAGTGAACACTAACTAGCTGACTACTACTTGTAAAGAAAAAACATAGGTGGCTGAGTCAGATACGATTCTTTTGCAGAAAACCAGCAAGAAAAGAAAAATAAAACAACCTCATTGTCAATGTTCTATGTGATTGAGGATCAACTGAGCTGTGTTCCAGATAGAATATAAAAACAGAGATCAGGCCTCAAAGAGAGTGATCAAGGCACAGAGACAGAGAGATGGCACATGGCGATGGTGGAGCTCAAATCATTTGCATGGGAGGCAAAGCACATGGAGAAGAAGATGGGGTAAAGAAGAACATGGCTGCATGGCTTCTTGGAATCAAAACCCTCAAGATTCATCCTTACCATCTCCCTCCTCTTGGTAATTTACTCACTACTAGTAAGCTTTTCCTCTTGTTCAGAATCAGGCAATCAGCTGATCATCAGCACAGGAAGCTAGACTACCAGTCAGTTGTTATGTAAAAGACTCGTCGTCGGTCAGCATGTTCTTTTTTTTTTTTTTGAACGTATTGTGGTTTTCCTGTGATATAGGTCCTCATGATGTTAAAGTTAGGATAAAAGCTCTTGGTATATACGGTAGTGATGTTCATCACTTCAAGGTGAAACGCAACCTAACTGTTTATGCTATCTTCGGTATTTAAACTATGTGATCCTACTTAATTTTGACTTGTAACTTGTCTTTCATGCCTAGACAATGAGATGTGCAAATTTTGTAGTAAAAAAACCAATGGTCATAGGACATGAATGTGCGGGAATCATAGAAGAGGTTGGCAGCGAAGTGAAATCTCTACAAGTTGGCGATCGTGTAGCATTGGAGCCTGGCATCAGTTGCCGAAGATGCAATCTCTGCAAAGGTGGTCGCTACAATCTTTGTCCTGAAATGAAATTCTTTGGATCTCCCCCTACCAATGGCTCTCTTGCCAACAAGGTTGTCTATGTAGTACTTAACTAAGAAAACAACCCTTAGGCCTTCGTTTTACAGACAAGTGAGATGGGAAGAGACACTCTAATGTGGAGGGTTTTGGTCTTGTTCTTCTTGCATTATTACCAGGTTGTGCATCCTGCAAATCTCTGCTTCAAACTGCCTGACAATGTGAGCCTGGAGGAAGGAGCAATGTGTGAGCCCCTCAGTGTTGGAGTCCATGCTTGTCGCCGTGCCGAAATTGGTCCTGAGACAAATGTATTGATCATGGGAGCAGGACCAATAGGCCTCATCACCTTACTAGCTGCTCGCGCATTTGGTGCCCCTAGAGTCATTATTGCTGATGTTGATGATCAACGTTTATCAATAGCAAAAAATCTTGGTGCGGATGAGATTCTCCAAGTCTCTAGCAATCTACAGGTTATATGTTAAGCTTTCCTTTCTCTGATCTTTCTTCTTTTTCATCATTCTGCACTTGGGAAGTGATTAAAGCATGTAGGCAAAATGGGAAACAGGTGATTCTCTTGTTACTTTGGTTTAAAGTGCTAGTGACTTTTAACAGGATGTGGAGGAAGAAGTCCTAAAGATTCAAACTGCTATGGGTTCGGCCATTGATGCGAGCTTTGATTGTGTTGGGTATCAGAAAACCATGTGTACAGCTCTGAATGCTACTCGTTTAGGTGGCAAAGTTTGCCTCATTGGATTGGCTCTGACCGAGATGACTGTTCCTCTTACTCCAGCTGCCGCAAGGTAATCAAATATTTGTGAAGGCACAAACTTTGTGTTCCTTTTCCACCTGTGAAGCCGAGCTGGCATCTATTAGTTTCAATCCCACCAAAGTCTGAAATTGATACCATAAAGTAGAAGTTCTTGGGTTCCTTCTATAATTTGTGATGTTGATTGCAGGGAAGTTGATGTTCTTGGCATTTTCAGATATAGAAACACATGGCCACTCTGCATTGAATTCCTGGGAACTGGCAAGATAGATATTAAGCCCCTAATTACTCACAGATTTGGGTTTTCACAAGAGGAGGTAGAAGAAGCATTTGAAACCAGCGCTCGTGGTGGCAATGCCATCAAAGTCATGTTTAATCTATAACCTATGGTAGCGTTTGGTACGTGGTACTCGGACCAAGTCCACGCGGACTTGTGTGGACTTGGACCCGAGTCCACGTTTGGCGAGCAGAAAATGGGAAAGTCCATGTGGACTCTAGCGAACGCGAGTCCCACGAGCAGAGGACTTGGGCGTGGACTCGAGGCCCTTCGAAACGGTGTGGCCTCGAGTCCAGACGTACGTGGACTCGAGATTTTGGACTTAAATGTCCTCACATATTTTGGATAATACCCAAAAACCCATCCTCAAAACCCTATTCCTTCCCTCACATTTTCGAGCAGCCCGTCTCATTCTCTCCAACCCGTCTCAACACAGGTTCTTCTTCTTCTCCCAAAAATCGCACCGGCCGCCTCTACACCCGATCTTCTTCTTCATCTCGCTCTTCCCTCCGGCCTCCTTCTTCTCTCCGTCGGCCCCCACGCTCTCCTCCTCTCCAACGTCGTTGTGTTTGTAAAAAACCCCCAATTTTTAGTTACGAAACCCTAATTTCTGAATTACTTTCCTCTTCTTCCGACCACCAGTACTTCTTCTTCTTCTTCTTCTTCTTCTTCTTCTTCTTCTTCGGCATCCTTATTCTTTCTGTCAGCCGCCATGCTCTTTTCCTCATAACCCTCTTTGATGTTCCAAACCCTAAAATTCGAAACCCTCACCTGTTCTCCCAATTCCACAATGGTTGCAGAAATTGAATGTCAGGGATGCAAGAGGCATGTTTGCAGTTCTATGTCATGTCAATTTCATGCCGTGATTTATGATTATGGGTAGTATATAATTTTGTTCTCAATTTCTGTTTTGGCAGCGTTTGAATTGAATTGTCGGGAGAGCTAAGAAGGCAGAAGCTCACACTCCGGGTATGTTTATTTCAATTAAGTCGTTCAATTTCTATTATGTGTTATTGTTGTGGTTCACTCAAATCATTTCTGGGAAGCTATGTCTCAAATGTGGCTGCTTTTTCCTGTTAACAGAGATTATAGAGAGGTGTTCGGTGTGCTCTCTTTCTGTTATAAGGCGGAAGCACGCACTTCGGGTATGTATCTCTTTCTTAAGCCCATCGATTTGTATGTGTTTTTGCTGTGGTTTATTCTTGTTTGTTTCATTCGTATTTGAAATCGATTGGATGGTTTGTAGTGCAAAGACAACAGTGTCAATGACAGTGCTACAATGTGCTTGCTGTTTCTCCGCAATTGAAGTAGATGATCTTTAAAATCAATAATAACTGTGCTTGATGATCTGTGTGTGAAATAATGTTGTTGTGGCTTCATGCTTGTTGGTTGTGATTGAGATTGACGAATCTGTTGCATATGTCTTGTCCATATACAATACCTGTGCCCTCTGTTCTGTGCATTGACTGCATGACTTTGAATTTGTGTTTAGAGGATGGATGAATGGGATAGGAAAATGCTGTGCATATGGGCTTATCGTAGACGCCGCCGCGGTTTGATTTTCAGTATGCTTGTGTTGGTTGCTGCCTATTATTGGCTGAAGATTAGACGTAGGAGAGTCTTGTACGATAGGACTTTAGGAAATCCCATTGCTAGAAGAGACAATATTAAGAAGTACACTGCATTATCTGATGAAAATAGCATTAACGCTTTGAGGATGGACATGAACACATTTGCCAAGTTGTGTGAAGTGTTGCACACCCAAGGAGGGTTGAGATCTAATGGCAATGTCAGTCTTGAGGAGAAAGTAGCTGCATTTCTATACACTCTAGCACATCATGAGAAGAATAGGGTCATTCGACTTGAATTCAATAGGTCACTAGAGACCATAAGTAGGAATTTTAATGCGGTGTTGAGGTCTGTCATCATTGCCCAAGATGCATTCATAGTAAAACCAGAACCAATCCCCGACGATTGCACTGATTCAAGATGGAAGCATTTCAAGGTATTAAATTGAAAACTATAACTAGTAATTTTTCAAACCCACTTCAACAGCACACATGTAGTTGTAACAATGATGGGGTTGTGTCTACTAGGGGTGCTTGGGAGCTTTGGATGGTACTTACATCGATGTAACCGTATCTGACGCTGATAAGCGTAGATATCGTACAAGGAAAGGGCGCATTAGCACCAATGTTTTGGGTGTATGCGACAAGAACATGAATTTTGTGCTTGTGTTCCCCGGGTGGGAGGGGTCAGCATCTGACTCAAGAGTTTTACGCGCTGCTGTAACTCAGGATGAGGGTTTGCAAGTACCCGTTGGTATGTCATAATAGTTTAGACTAATTTTTATTTTTTTTTAACTACCTTTTAAGGCATCATCTCTTAAGATGTGTTTTTGATTCCCTAATTGTGAATTGATAGACAACTACTACCTAGTTGATGCTGGGTATACCAACGGCCCGGGGTTCTTAGCACCATATAGAGGAGCACGGTATCATCTCAAGGAATGGGGTACTGGGAATAGGATTCCTGCTAATTACCAGGAATACTTCAACCTAAAGCACGCCAAAGCACGTAATATGATTGAGCGTGCTTTTGGGTTGCTGAAAAAAAGATGGGCAATTTTGAGGAGCCCTTCTTTTTATCCAATTAATACTCAAGGCAGGATAATACTAGCTTGTGGGTACCTCCATAATTTCATTCGACGCATAATGTCGTACGATCCTGAGGAGGAGGATGTGTCCACTGATTCATTACTTCACAATTCCGATGATGATGAAGAGGTGGAGCTCATTGAATGTGTGCAGAGTACCGATCAGTGGACTGAAAAAAGAGATCAGCTTGCACAAAATATGTACAATGAGTGGCTGGCTTCTAGAAATGCAACTGTGGAACTGTGATCTACTTGAAACTTGAATTCCTTTTATATGTTTCATAATTTAATTGCTTGTTATCAAACGCAATTGCTTGATTGTTTGAATTCTGAATGTTTTTCCCAATTTTATGTTATTCACTTTAACTTTGAAACTTTGTAATTCATTTCTGATAATTCACTTTAACATTGGTATTCACTTTTATTCAATTCTCAAATATTTGTATTCACTTTATCTATGCAAAATGAGGTGGTGTTCATGTTCATGATGTGTTAGTTTGGTTATTTGATGTTCTTGTTTGTATACACATGCATGTTGGTGTGAATGGTGTGTAGAGGTTGGAAATGGCCACCAAAGCAGATAGGAGGCCGTGGGCTAAGGAGGAGGTGGATGTTTTGTTAGATGTGTTGGAGGATTTGGTTGTGGAGGGGTTTAAGGCAGATGCAGGTCAATTCAAGCCGGGAACTTATGCCATGATTCTTGCTAAGATTAGGGTGAAGGTTCCAAATGCCCCTGATATGAATGACAAACATGTCAGAAATAAGATGAAGAAGCTGAGGGAAAAATATGTTGGCTGCTATGAAATGTTGCAGTGCAGCGGCTTTGCATGGGATGATGTGAAGCAGTGTGTGTCTGTTGACAGCACCGATGTGCTGGACACATATAAGAAGGTTGGCTCTCTCATTCATTACTGTTATATATGCATGATGTACATTACTTTTTTTTCTGTTTCAGTTTATAGTTGCTGAATTTTTTTTAACCTTATGTCTGCAGAGAAATCCCAAATCCAAGTACCAGGCGGGTACCCCTTTCCCTGAGTATGAGCGGTTGTGTAACATTTTTGGCAAGGACCATGCAACGGGTGTCATCCAAATCAATCAACGTAGGGAGAGGGAGAAATGCATGGCCGAGCAGCAGCAGGAGCAGCACCAAAATGCTGCTGCAGAGGAGGATGGGGCTGCTGAATTTGACAATGACAATGTGGGGGAGACTGCTACTGCAAGCCCTATGAATGCTGGTACTCCCTCCTCTGTTCTGGGTTCTGATGCGTCTGCTTCAGCAAGGAAAGGGAAGCGCGCAAGAGAGGATGACCCATTTCAGAACTTGGTGAAGACTATGCAGGATTTTGTGATTGAGTCGAAGGAGGAGAGAGTGGAAATCCGTGAGACAATTGCTGAAAAAAAGCGAAAGGGCCCCGTTGAGGAAGTAGAGGCAGATACTGAAACTGATGAGCTGGAGGCGGTTATGAATGAGCTGGAACGTCTTCTCCTGCCTATGGATACGGTGATGGGAGCAGTGTATAGGATGCAGGTTGAGCCGAAACATTTGAAGTTGTTTTGGAGGTTGCGTGATGATGCCAAGGTGATATGGGCTAAAAAGTTGGCTAGTGTATGAAGGTGTTGGGTGATGGTTGTAGCTTCTTGTTTTTGGGAGTAGTTAAGTAGGCTTAGAAGCCGGGTTTAGGTTTAGAAGCTAATGTATGAATGCATGCTGTTTTTGGCTAGCGTATGAATGCATGCTGTTTTTGGCTAGTGTATGAATGCATGCTGTTTTTCAAACTGATGAATGCATGCTGTTGGTTTTAGTAGTTTATGGTCGGAACCTTTTGCCTCTATATTTAAGTTGTGGTTTGCATTGTGCATATATATGCCAATGGATTATTATACAACCATCTTGCATAGGGTATTTATAACTTTGTCAGGACATGTTTTATCTTGCATATATAGGTACAAAGTTGGGATCATGACCAAGTATAGGTATTATGTGGTGTTCAATGGTCGTCGGAATGGGATTTTTGAAGATTGGCCTTCCGTGAAATTAGCCGTTGATGGGTATCCTAATGCTATGTACCAAGGCTTTAAAACATTGAGAGAGGCTGAAGCTGCGAACGTGCTTAGTGAAAAGCGGTGGGTTCGTGATAATCATACCATTTTCGACGACGAAATTCAAAGCCCCACCGAGAGTGTGCAGAACGAGCCTATGGCACTACCCAAAAAAGATGAAAGCAATTTGATGAAGTACCAGTTTGCCTTGACATTGCTTATTGGAGTGGTAATAGGCATGGTTATTAACACAATTGTTGTACACCTTGCCAAAAAAATATAATTCTGATATGGAGATTATGTATGACGAGTAAGAATGGATCAAACTAAAAATGCTTATGACTTTTGTACGCTTTTTTAAAGCTTGTAATGATGATGGCAATGTCATTACCCATTTCAACAATGCATGTAACTTGCTGAATTGATGTTCAAAAAAAAAAAACTTGCTGAATTTTTTCGTGATCAAGCGTCCAATATGATTTGGAAGATGATTATGGTAATATACATGTTTATAAAATAATACTTTTAAATGTGTTTTTAAATAATCTTTGAAACAAATGTTAAATGCAGTTAGCTAATACATGGTCTCCATATTAGTGTTAGAACAAAAATTTGCAAAACTATAAATTGTTCTTTGTATCTATAAAAATAATGTGAAAATTATAATGTAGAACTTAGAATTTTTCCATTCTTAGCACGTAGGGGTATTCAGGTCATTTCTGCTATTTAGTCCAAGTCCAGTCCACGTACAACCAAACATCATTTCTCTGGATTAACCTTAAGTCCACAGTGAACAGTCCACACAACCAAACGCAGTCTGGACTTGCCTAGTCCAGTCCAGGCCAATCCAGTCCATGTCCACTTGGACTTGGACTTGCCAGTCCCACATACCAAACGCAACCTATGGGAACCTGCAACAAAGGCCCGGGTGAACAGGATCCTGTCATCTATTGTAAAAAACCTCCCTGTCCTTATTATTGATATAGTTTTTGTTTCTGCTTACATATTCAAAACCATTATGTGTGGGACAAAATCAACTTCGAAGAGTAATTATATGATGCTCATCATTCGGTGTGGGTTTTTCTAGAACGAACTCTTGCTATTTAGTAGGCGCCTTATCATGTCTTTTTGTTTCTAACCCCAGGTGCCTTATGTGTCTGTTAGTGTAAGTTCTTGGCCTTTTAAGACACGAAGATACTGGTTTTGACTGCATTTTTATTTGTCGATTCATCTTTGTGATTCTGTGCAATGTTTTCCATTCTATTAATTAGTTATACATGGGATCTCCGATAACGGACTTTAAGTAAATTGAATGATGATACTAACATGTCAATGTGAACAACCCTTCCTTGATTGGATTCTTCTACAGAAAAAAATGAAGTAACGCAGTCATGACACAAAAACATGACCGAAACAATTCCAGCAACTCTATCAGACTAGAAATAGGTTGAATCCAATAGCCCAAAACAGAAAGTTGAATCCCGTTTCCAGCTAACCAATAGCCCCAATAGAGAGCGAGTTGAATTCCGGTAGAAGGCCAACCAAGGCTTCAGCAAATAGCAGCTGCAAAAACCCCCCACAAATTTTAACACATTGTTATACAATAGAAGTATTTGCGCCCTTGTACTGCTTACTTTTAACATCAAATCTGATGGTGATTTGAGAACCAAAAGAAAGCCACTGATCATAGTGTGCCATGGAATGGGACAGTGTGCGTCAACATCTTTTGGGCCATCATTAGAGAGCTCTTAATAGTTATCGACCACCCTTCTTCCAACTAAAGATGGTTAGAAACCCATCCTTTCAAGGGATCCAGCATGTGAAACCCGACGCACTATCTCACCAAGATTCATTGCAATTCGATCTTGCAATCCATTCCAGCAGCTTTAGGACCAATACTTCAATGAAGATCACTTTCAAGTTGATATGAGTCTGGCTACAGTCAGTAGGACAATGACTTCGGTTTAGGCTTTCCTCATTTGTAATCCCATTAACTTCATAATTCTCAATGCATTGATGCAAATGGTCTTTGCAAAAGATCTATAATTCAGTATGCACTAAATTGAATGTTCTTTTCAGGACGCTGCATAGAGTAGGTTTCCGGCAATATTTGAGGTCGCTCCATTTACTTCAACAGCGCTCCAACCAGAAGGCTTTTGCACATTTCCTTCCTCCATTACCTGTCTCCACCTTGTAGCATCTTCCCATCTGTCTAAACCAGCATACGTGTTTGACAAAAGGACATAATTCCCACTATTACGATCAGATTTAAGAAGCTTGTTTATAGCAATCTCTGCTAGTTTCACATTTCCATGAACGGTACATGCACTTAATAGTATCCTCCATATCAGAGCATCCGGAACCACCGGCATTGCTTCTATAAACTGATAGGCCCTTTCCAAATTGCCAGAGCGGCTAAGAAGATCCACGACACAGCCGTAGTGTTTCATTTCTGGTCTTAATCCGTGAACTTTTTCCATACTTTCGAAATATTTCAGTCCTTCATCGACCAATCCACCATGAGCGCAAGCTAGTAAAACTCCAATGAAGCAACCATGAGTCGGCTGGACACCCTCTCTTAACATAAGGGAGAAGATCTGAAGGGCATCATTGGCTAAACCATTAGCAGCAAGGCCTGAGATAACTGATGTCCATGAAACATTATCTTTCACTTTCATTTCATGAAAAACCTCCAACGCTTTCTCCACCACCCCGCATTTGAGATACATATCAATCAAAGCATTACCCAGATACAAATCTTCCTTCACACCATGCTTACGAATATGCTCATGAACAGTCTCTCCCAAATCAAGCGAACCCAGGTGAGCACAAGCGGAAAGCACACTGGCCAATGTGATCTCATCAGCCTCCACCTTGGCGTGCACCATATCTTGAAAAAGTTCCACGGCATCAGAAAATTGCTTAGCTTGGACATAAGACGTAATCATAGAAGTCCAAGAAATGACATTCCTAACGGGCATCTCATCAAAAAGCTTCCTCGCTGCAACTAAATCGCCAGCTTTCCCATACCCCGTTATCAATGCATTCCAAGAAACAATGTTCCTTTCACGCATCTTATCAAAAACCTCCCGGGCCAAATCAACTAAACCAAACCTTCCATACAAATCAATCAACGTATTTCCCACATACACATCAAGAACCACACCATGATCCTCAATGTACTTAACCACAGACTCCGCAACATCACGATCACCCAAATGACTGCAAGCCAATAAAACTTTAACCATGGTCACCGAATCAGCCTCAACGCCCGCTTCCTGCATCGAACTAAACAAACCCAAAACCTCCCTGTACATACCGCACTGATTATAACCACAAATCAACGAATTCCAAGACACCAAATCTCTCTCGCCCATTTCATCAAACACCTCCCGGGCAAGCACCAAATCACGAAAACACCCGTACATGTGGACCAAAGCATTCGAAACGAAAAGGTACGAATAAAACCCAAGTTTCAAAGCGGAAGCATGGAACACCTGGCCACGCAAAACATCATTCACACGAGCACAGGCCCTGAACAGAGAAATAAACGTCAAGTTATCGCCAACAATCCCTTTCCCGTACATGAGGCCGTAGTAAGCATGGATTGCTTCACCTGGGCGGTCGCTTTGGGAGAAGCCGCGGAGGAGGTAGTTGAAGACCAAGAGCGTGGGCTGGTGGATTTGGTGGAAGACGAGGCGGGCCTTGTGGAGATGGGGAGGAGACAAGGCGTAGGATCTTACAACGGGAGAGATGGCGTAAGGGTCAGTGTGGCGTTGGGCTCTTATGAGGCGCGCATGTAGCTCTTTTATAGAGTGGATGGAAGAAGCCGGGTTCTTCTTGGTTGCTGCTGCTACTGGTGGCTCTGGGTTTGGGGTCGTTGACGATGTGGTGAAAAGGCGCAAAATGGGTCGAGCAGGTCTCATGAGAAAAGTGGCGCTACTGTACCCCACAAATCTTGTTTTCTTTCTAAACCCCGGAGCTTGTTTGTTTGTTGGATCATGGTGCCCATGGCGCATCATTCTACTCTTTTTGGATTATTTTTATATCAAGTTGATTATATATTTAAATAAAATTAAATTTTACAAATTTAATAATAATAAATTTAAGAATATATTTGTTTCTATTTAAATTCACATATTAATTATTATTTTAAATTATAATTTTGAATTATTAAGGGGTTGATGGTAGACCTATCAATTATAATTATTTGAATAATTTTTAACAATATCAAAGTGACATGTAAATTTATTAATTAGTAAATTATAATAAAAAAAATTATTAAGGAAGGGTCTACCTTTCCAACCTTAAATTTTATAGCTTTGACATTGTTTATACAAAATTTTCATATTTAATTTGGTTTTTATGTTATTAGTTACTTATCATTACAATATTCATACACCTCATAAATAATAACCTCAATCAATCATGTACCTAAATAAATTATTTTTGGTGAAAATGATATTTGTTTTTAGAATGGGTGAATGAGCCTATTCTTTTTCTTTATCAAATATATAACTTCATTCCATGAAAAAAAAAAATAAAGAGAACGGTTTGTAAGACGTACCGAGTACCTTGCTCATAAAGATTTCAGGCTTGATAGACAAAGCCATTTAACAAGACTATAGAAAATTAAAACATATTAGAAAACATCATAAAGAAGATGCGAAACTGGAGACAATTGGTTGAACATATTTCCGGCAAAGTGGCAGGAAACTCCTCCATTCAAACCATCTAAAGATGGCATTGTCTCCTCCTCTTGCCTAAAATGCATAAAAGAGAAATAGCTAAAAAGTTATCGGGAATCACAAGTTAGTAAGTACTATGAAAACTAACGGATGAAAACCAGGTGCTTGCCTCAAACCCAAGTAGAAGGGAGACATGAAGAGACTTTGCAACCGCCAAGACCATAATATTGGGCTAAAGCCCCAAAACACAAAGGCATTCAATCAAAAGCTGGCCCAGATTTACGAGAGATGGTAGTCCAATAATTAATCGGGCCGGAATGATGGTTTTGCCAGTCGAATGATTGTTTGAGCTACAGCCCATAGAAATTAATAATCATTGACTGTCACCACTCACCACTATATACAAAGAATAATTATCAGGATCTAGGAAAAAAAAAGTGATGATGCGACTGTCGCTTCAAATGGTACTTGGCAGCATTTAGCATGTGATGAGAAAATATCATGATGACTAATCCTTAGCATTTGGCCACTAATTAATTTTGTGATGAGAAATAATGCTTAATGTAATTCAGCGCTGGCCATCACTTCATCCTGATGGGGATATCCTATATATGTCATCCATATATTACGAAGTAAAGTATGATTGGTGCTGACTCAAATTACCGCACCCAAAAAATTTGGTAGCAGTTCCTTTTCTGAGTTGTTGGCAGAATGTGCACTCTATAGTTGATTATATGTGATATTACAATTTTTCTTTGTTTATTTTTTTCCTGTAGACAGATATTCGAAAGAGAAAGTATTTGTAAGAGGATTGTTGCATCGATCGAGTTTAATAGTCCCAGTATGAAGTTAAAATATTTGCGGAATATTCGTCTTTAGAAGAAGAAGAAAAGGGCAAGGTTTTTTTTTTTTTTTTTGAAGAGAAGAGCTATCGGAGTTTACTGTTTAGATACCACCTAGGAGAAAAATAGGTGTATCGAGGTACTAGTAAACGCCTAAATGGTGATCTAATGATGTCGATGGACATCCAACAATAACCTTTTTGACAGGAAAAGGGCTACTCGATGTAATTAAGCAGCCAAAATAGCAGTACAAAACTGTATGGAGTAATTAATTAATGGTTAATTGAGATTTGAACTAAACCATTTTTCCTCGGGAACGACCGGCCGGGTCCAAACATTAATTGGATTTGTGTTGATAATTCTCTTGCAATAAGTGGCATTGATTGTTGTTCGACATCTAATTATATATTTTTTTTCTTTGTGATTTTTTAGCGTGCTTTAGACTGTCATCATATCTTACCCAATGGGATTTTTTAAAATTTGGAAGAAAAGAAGAATCTTGATAATGGTTTCAATTTTCCATATATATATATATATGAGATGAGATTGGGTTTTATTTCCATAAGAAATCGCTATGTCACCATTTAAAGTACGTGGGCAATGGGATCATATGTCATGTCGATACATAAAATGTGTACAAATCGAAAACAATATAGGGAGGAATAGATAACTAAATATAGTTTATTAGTTGACATTTGGGATACAATTTGCTGAGCATAAGCAAAGCATTAAACTCGCAACATATCACTATCTCATAATTAATTTTAACGGCTCTTCCTGCCAACTTCATGTGTCGTGTTTAAGCCTCTAGGATGACTTATGATCGATGGAAAATGCAAAACATTTATGCTAACATTAATGTTACACACAAGTCAGTGCAAGCCCTATTAATTTGGCCTTAATTGGAATCCGCAAATTGCATTTATCATGGTTTTATGACCTCTTCCAAATTGCGTCGGAATCTTTCTGCTTTGATCGTGGATTGAAACTTGGAAAATGATGGCTCTTTTTGGGACCTCTTGGTTGAACTTGTAATGAGCGAATGGAGCTGACTTGGTCAGTTGATGTTAAAGGTCAATTAAGTGGAGCATGCGCAGGAACAAAGACACATTCTAAAGCCCAAAAGCTCATGACCCAATTGGTCCACACTTCCGATATGAATGGTTATGGAGGTGAAATTGCAAAGAAGAATGCCTACCCTAGTACAAGCATCCTGCGGTTTAAGCAGAGTCACTTTATTTTTAATGGTTAGTTAGTTGGTTGTTAATTTGGAGATTAATTTTTCAAAGGTAGTGAAGGGGGGAGGCCCCAATTTCTTCACGCAATATGCCTCTCTCTCCCCCATGCTAACTAAAATTTGATTCCCTACATGCCCTTGCCATTGGCATATTCGTAAAAGGTATTTTTTCCCCCAATCTCAAATAAGAAAGAATGGACAAGTCACAAGATATAAACATTTTAGGCAGTAAGAATCTAGCATTCATATAGTCATCATGGCATCAACATTTAATCTACAGAACTTAACCAACCGGCCCTTTCCATTTGTCCACAAAAAACCAACTTCTTTTGACTTGTATGGACGCATGCATACTAAAAAAACTAATTTATTTTAACCAATAGCGATGTGTTTTGCTACGACCCCGGTGTTTCTAATTAATCCTCATAGTTGCTTACCAAATACAACCACCCCCAATATCTCTCCCGATTAATTACATTCTCAGTTTTCAAACTAATTTTGACGCTGACCCGAATTGTCAAAAGAATTTCCTCTTTCTAATTGAGTTTTGAAGTTCTAAATGTTAAAGTACACTCTCAATTATGCATGATTCTTGACTAACGGACAATATATATTTCCACATGTCACAACCTAGCTTCACATATTTAATCTTAATTCGAGCGTAAAAATTTGAAACTTTTTTATTCAGCTTTCCAAGTCTTTATATAATAGGGATCCAATCCAAGACCATTCCAAGTTATAACTTAATTAAAAGGAAGGTTCAACCATACTCTTTAGCCAAAATTCACATGGCATAGTAGTTCAACCCAACTTCCTCCCAACTCAAACGTCAAAAGCTACCTCTCTGTTTCCCTTCAAGTTTTAACTCCCCTAAGTTCTCTTTGATCCACAGCCCAACACACACGCTACCACGAATCTGTAACTACATATACATAGGTATCACCACCCAACCTCTTCCCATATATTCTCCACATCCTTTCTTGTTCATCAAAACTCAACTAAATTTATAAATTCCCTTCCTCTTAAATTACTTCACAAAACCTTGCACATACATGCAAGTCTCTCCAAGGAAGGAAACCATGATCAAGAAACTCTCAATAGCTAGTAGAGCTGATGCCCTTTCATGGTACTGTGCCATACTGCTACTAGGTCTCATATTACTGGGCTCTATCAGAGAGAATTCTGCCGCGGATGAGTCTACGATCAGAGGGAGCCAGCTTTTCGACCGGCCTTGTGATGAAATATATGTGGTCGGAGAAGGGGAGACCCTCCACACAATCAGCGACAAGTGTGGCGACCCCTTCATCGTGGAGATGAACCCACATATCCATGACCCCGATGATGTTTTCCCAGGACTTGTCATCAAGATCACCCCTTCAAATCCCAGGAAATTTTTGAGGTAGTTCATGGAGAAGAAGGCCCTTTCTCTCTTGTTTGTTTGACATATATACTTGTACACATTACAGTGTGCAAACAAAACAATCTTCTTTCTTTGTGGTTGTATCATGTATCAGTATCCATAGATTTTTATACTGATATAATATAGAGTTAAGCATTCTGCACACACCTACCTTTTCAATATAGCTTTTCTTAATTATATACTGTTATGCCTTTTTCATTTTTCCCAGCTTTGTAATAGGGTGTGAGTGATATCGAGTTTGGAATATGTAAGGTTTTTATTTTGTTCCCTGCTCTTCAGGGGAAGAGGCCTTCTCTATTGTATTGTATGCAATAGGAGCTTGTATATAAAAACTTCATCAAGAAATTAATCCATAAAGTCCTTTGAAACGCTTTGTGTTCCCTCTTCCCATTTCGTTTCTGGACCCTCTCTCCTTTTGCTTACTGTTGGATTAATTGTACGTTATAGTACCAATGCTTAGTTATTAAGTTGTTTTGGTTTGTTAATTTGTCAATCACAACCTTTAAACTGGAAGATATCGATCTATAGCTAGCTAGCTTCTCCAGTTAAGTTGTTTTTGTTCACCGTGTACTTTGTTTTCTTCCTGTGGTACCGGAGCTGCTTAATTTTGGAGTTTGTTTCTTTAATTATGTAAGCTTGTAGAAGCATAAGGAAGGAGAATAATATGACCAAACAGAAACGTTTTGCGACATCACAACAGAAGCCACAATCGCCCACCAATAAACAAATGACGCAGTAGTTGCCTGTTAGAAAGGACAGAAACTATATACCTTGTCTCGGTGTATAGAAAGTCTTCAACTGTATTTTGACGATAAAAACAACAATCGTTCTAATTAAAGCACATTCACATTATTTGTGCTCTCTCTTTTCTTTCTTTTTTCAATTTAATAACATATGTTACTAGTAGAGTATATTCATTAACTTTTCTTGGTCCGCTCCTGTTAATTATTCCTTTGTTCATAATTCATAAAAAAAAGACTTGATGTTGTGATAATTTGGGGATATTATTGTTTGGATTGTTACTTGCACGCGGTCTTCAATTGGTTGGGCTATCTTGTTCCCATCGAGGCATTACTATTAATGAGTCGAACAATCTTCATGTTCCCTAAAAAGTTTGCTCGAGTGGATATCGAATCAAGAAGCCAAGCTGGATGCAATCATTCAGGTGACCGGAGCAAGCTTTGTGGATTAATTAATTACCTAATGTTATATACGAACTGCAATTTGATACGGGGTAACATTCGATTGATGTATAATTATCTTATGGCTACATAATTTATCAATACATCTAATCATTTACACATCTTTTGTAAACATGCATTGCCATTCTGTATAGCAGTCTCTGTAGGATATATTATGTTGAACGCCCCATATTCCATCTCTGATCAATACCAATTTTTTTTTGGTAGTATAAAGTTTAATTAGGTTGATCAATCCCAATTTGGTGTTGCGTAAAGGTTATTGGACCAAATCTTCTTCCTCACCAAGAGAAATTAGTGAATCACTTTGGTCAAGTCATTAATTGTGGTATTGCAGAGGAGGTGGGGTTTGGTGGGATCTTTCTCTCAACCAATAAGCCAGGTGACAAGTATGTGGTGGCATCAACAGAATTAGTAGACCAAAATACAAATTGATTAGTTCTACTCACTCTCAGGAATCAGGATACCGTTGACCATAACGCATTAATTCACAGCATTAGGCACTCCCATTAATGGTTATCAAAGACTAACTATGGTGGAGTAAGACAAATAAATTCTTTGACTCTTTTTCTTAAGATTTTTTTTCGCGCCTAACTATTGATGCCAACCGTTGGTTTAGTTGGTTTGTGTTCAATCTTGGTCGTTGAGAATTGAACTGATATACCGTCATTCTTCATGGGTAAATCTATATTCAGTAGATATCATTAACGCTAACCCAGCCGGGTCTGTCCTCACCCAGTCACCCTCTCCACAAGCTAAATTTTTAAAACCAAAAAAAAACTTGAATTAATGAATTTGATTCTCACGCTCCTCTTGGGCCTTCATAACAGCTAATTTTCTCTTTTCTTTTCTTTTTTGCCGGTAAACAACTAAATTATTGGCGCAATGGAGAATGTTGATGTATTACATGCATTTGAGAGCATTATAACAATTAATTTTTTTTTTTTTGAATCACAAATAGACTTCGACATATGCGCTGCCCGGCCGATATAAGGAATAGAAATAGTTGAGATGTTTCGTCCACATAATATTTTTCTTTGCCTACTGTTGTTGTTGATTCATATCAGAATCTGATTATGATCTGCCACCCGTCACTTATCGCTGACCAAATAGCACTCCTGTTTCGACAGAAAAAAATAGCACTGCTGAATATCGTTTTCTATATTGCTTTTTCCACGTTATATCTCCATCGTTTAAAGAATTGTCATATTGCTTGAATGATGGCAATCAAAAAGACGTTATTGGTTATAAAGGTTGGAAAACATCACTGCAACTTATTTCTAGGAAGTTGATGAGTGCCAACCACCCTTATCTCCATCATATTCCTGCCTTGTGTATCAGTATATAGTACGTAGTAACAAACACATTGGAATATTGAAGCCTTTTTTTTACCATTCTCCTGGTACGTTAGCTACGTATTCATGCCACACGAAGTATAATACTAGACTTGATTGCACAGGTTGCCTGACAATAATTCATGATTTATGATTGCCTTGCGCTCAAAGGATAAAAGAACCCGTCACGGTCTAAATTAGTAATTGGGGGATTTTTGGAGGTCACCAGAAATGATTAGACATTAAATCAACCGAATAATTGTACTTATGAGTCACATTAACCGATGTGACCACTCAATGAAAATTGAAACCCATCCAATTGAGGAGGCCATGTCTTAGTTATGACTCTTGTTACTTGATAGTATGATTTACGGTGAGCTATGGCTTGGGCAGATAATATTGTATAGCCAAGCTAAATCAATGTTTATTTGCCGACCAGAAAAAGGAATGGAAGAGGCCCTCACCTAGTTGCTCTAGACCATCAATCAGGTCGGGCCAGACTTTTCGCTACTTACTTCCTTTAAGGGCCCTATGCTAGTTGGGTTTTCATGTGAGTGAAGTGGGGACATATTTGCATTAGGCCAGGCCTCTTTTACAAATTAATAACTTGCTACAGCCCAACTTAGGATGGATGATTTCTTTTTCCAACAAAAACGCTAAAATATACGATTTACAAATATTTTTTTTTTTTTAACTAGACATTTACAAAATTTTTACCAGCATAAACGTCGGCCACTTTTCTCCAAAAATCATATAAAAGTATCTTCAGCCTATACGATTTTTTGTTAGCCCTTTGTTTTCCAAAGAGAAGAACCCTTGATGGCTCTTTTTTTTTTTTTTCTCCTGTTTATTCGATTCACAAGGGGAGATTCGCAGTTGTCTTTCTCATTAATTCATAAAAGTGATTAACACCTATCTTCATTGTTATTTTAGCATTTAATCTTTAGAGCATTCCTGCAATTAACAGAAATATAGATATCCTCACAACTTTAGGCTTGTTGCTTATTTTTCTCATTTTCCTCCTTTAGTTAGATAGGATGCTTTTCTGGTTCGCTAGAAGCCTTAGTCTTACGTAGGATAAGGAAAAAGCTTAGCGACCCTGAATAATTAAGTGTAGAACTATGTTCCTAAAGAGTAATCATAGATCCTAGTAATTCAGTACAAGAAATTTCTTTGATTACATCTTTTTGATAAGCTCCTTGTTGGATACCGTCTACCAAACCTGATAATTTCTGCTAACAAGCAAATTCATGGAACTAAATCCATAATTTATTAATGCTAATATTGTGGCAACCGGTTGAATTAAGAAATGAAGGCAGGGGAAGCAAGGACAATCACCACTACTGTTGAGGATCCAAATCAACAGAGACCAAGATTGGTGTGTTTAATTGAGGCTTCCTTGTGGTGATTCCTCAACCCTCGAATCATTCTTCACGATTACGAGTAAAGACGCTGGTTTAGTTTGGGGTGCTGTCTCTTTTGAGGCCCAGATAGAAAAAGGGGCACAAATTGACCTCACACGTCAAGCATTTCAACAAAGCTCAAGGACATAGGATCTTTATATGAGTAGATCATGTAGTACTGCCAATTTATGTTGTTGAACTAGAATTTTTCAAGTCTTGTACGCGGCAAAGTGGGCGTGCATGAATCTTTGCACCAAAGAATGTGGAGTCACTGAGGTCACTGGGGTTTGTGTTTTATTTAAAGAAGTGTAGGTCGTCTGACTTTGGTCCATGTAAAGAAGACTTATAGATACTATAATTGTTAAAGGTCTTGGGTGAAGGTAGATACATTATGGGTTTCAGGAAATTCATTGGAGTAGTTCTCGCCGGGATTTTCTTGTTTCACACCTTGTGCCATTCCGAAAAAGGTACAAATTCTGCACGAGTTGTTCTCTCTATTTTCCTGTTCAGACACGGCTAATTTTTTGATATTCTGTGTCTTCCTTCATTACAGCTTCAGTCCATTATTAACACTAAACGCTTACGCTTCAAATACTAAGAGATGCTAGCTAGCTTTGTTGATTGCTTTATTACCATATCATCACCAAGAAAACTGACTAGTGTACTGTCTTTTTTGCAGCTCCAAATTACTCTTTTGTTCAGGAAGCAACCTTAGCACCAAGAATCCTATACTATGACTACATAATCATAGGAGGAGGAACCTCTGGCTGTCCACTAGCAGCAACTCTGTCACGAAATGCCAGTGTTCTGTTGCTTGAAAGAGGGGGAACTCCCTACGGGAACCCCAACATAACCAACATTGGTCACTATGTGGCCACCCTCTCCGAGCGGGGCCCGGACTCTCCCGCGGAGCAATTCGTTTCGGATGATGGAGTGTACAACACCCGAGCCCGGGTTCTAGGCGGAGGGAGTGCCATAAACGCAGGATTTTACACCCACGCCAGCCGTAGCTTCATTAAGGAAGCTCATTGGAAAGAAAGCTTGGTTAATGAGTCTTATGCATGGGCTGAGAAGAAGCTAGCATTTAGGCCACCAGTTCTGCAGTGGCAATCGGCTGTAAGAGAAGGGTTGATAGAGGTGGGGGTGTTGCCTGATAATGGGTTTACTTATGATCATATTTATGGGACCAAAATAGGGGGCACAATTTTTGACAGTAATGGCCACAGACACACTGCTGCTGATTTGCTGGAGTATGCTGACCCAAGTAACATCCAAGTTTATTTACATGCTACGGCTCATAAGATCTTATTCACAAGAGGTAAACCATAGTGATACATCTTTGCATATATAAAAAATACTAGCCAATTTTAAGAAATCTTGGCAATCAAAGAGTGTGACTTGATTATATACAAAAAAAAAGCATGGGATACAATAGGTATGCGTTGTGCTTGTTTGGAATTTTTACAAAGTCTTTTACATCCCTTGAAAATGCATACGACTTATTGATGGAGCAAAGGAAAAAGGAAAGCATACAAGTTAATAGTGTCACTGTCACTACAGTTTAACTATTTAATTGTTACTTCTTTTGAGAATCTATTTAATTTTTACTTTGAGCAGCATTAGTCTAACAAAAATTTTATATTATTTTTTAATTTTTTTTTTGGGATCAGTCTTCACAGAAAATTTGATAATGCAGGCCCTGGAGGGAGACGATGGGCAAGACCTCGAGCATATGGTGTGATTTTTGTAGATGAATCCGGGTTGGTGCACAAGGCCTACTTGACGGGCAACCCCAAGAATGAGATAATCCTAGCAGCCGGTGCCATTGGAAGCCCACAACTGTTGATGCTGAGCGGAATTGGGCCTGCCTACCATCTTGTAACCCACGGAATAAAGGTGGTACTGGACCAGGCCATGGTAGGCCAAGGAATGGCCGATAACCCAATGAATCTTCTCTTCATTCCTACAGCTTTGCCCGTCGAGGTCTCACTCATCCAAGTCGTGGGAATCACTCGCCTCGGTAGCTACATTGAAACAGCCAGTGGCTTGAGCTTTTCTTCCTCTTGGGCCACTAGATATGTTACTGACTACGAGCTTTTCCTGAATCAGGTAATTCTTGATTCCTGACCAGTATTTACTTTCCATAGTAAATCACTAAATTTTGGAATATATGGCAGACAGAGCAGCCATCTACAATGACGCCTGAGGCTATTGCAGATGCCATTCAGACGGTGAATTCTCTAGTGAATGCAACTCCAGGGGCAAATATTATACTAGAGAAGGTCATTGGACCACTCTCCTCTGGCTACCTCAAGCTCAGGAGCAGCAACCCAAGGGACACCCCTTATGTCAGGTTTAACTACTTCAAAGAACCAGAGGACTTGAAGAGGTGCGTGGATGGGATGAAAACCATCATAAACGTGTTAAATTCCAGAGCATTTTCAAAGTTTCGTAACCAAGGCATGTCTGTGCAATCTCTGATTGATCTGATAGTGAACCTACCCGTAAACTTGAGGCCTAGACATTTCTCTTCGGCTATGTCACTAGAACAATTCTGCATCGACACTGTCATGACCATATGGCATTACCATGGAGGATGCCAAGTAGGCAAGGTTGTGGATCATGACTACAGGGTTCTTGGGGTAGATGGGTTAAGAGTTATTGATGGGTCCACATTTCTCCGCTCCCCGGGGACTAATCCCCAGGCCACTGTTATGATGCTTGGAAGGTAAAGGAATTAGTAGTTCTGTAATGTTTTTTAAAAATTTTCCAGGGTTGCAGGATGATGTTGTTTATATTCAATTATTATGGATAGGTCATTAGTTTTTGGTTTCACTTAATCTTGTTATGCAGATATATGGGGAGAAGGATTTTGGCCAAGAGATTTCAAACCAGAAGGCACTAAGTGATGGTCTCTGTCTTTCCTCTGTGTAATGCGGTTCATCAACATCGTTGCTTCTGTTGTTTCAGAATGTTTTGTTGTACATATATGGAAGTACAAAATGAGCCTCGTTTGATTTTGGAATAATTCAATGCAAAACTTCTCCCTTTGCACTTTCTGCAGGGAGACTTCCTGAACTGTGCGGTCTGATAGGGGTGTAATTAAAGCTAAAACCTTTAGACTGTGAAATTGTACTGTGACTTCGATGATTTACAGAGATATTTAATTAGTTAAGTTTTAGAAAAACGGGTTCATCTTCAGATCATTTGTTACATCTCATAATTTTAGTACGCCTTACCTTTATGATCAACCAAGTAATGGAGGTAACCAAGGGTAGTATAAGTTAGAATTGACAAAACAATATTCTTTCTGAGATAGTAGGCAAGCAGATAAATTCAGGGGACATAAGCAAGGAGGTTCTGTATGATTCATTTTCAGAGTCATTTCAGCTAACTTTACCAGCCTAAAACACAAGGTAAGTGCAATTAAACTATTCAATCCGCTGAGCCATGATCTCCAATATGTACTATTATTGCTTAGCCAGGCTATATACATATTCGTTCAGAGCAAAAGTGACTTTAGTTACTGTCAGAAGTAATGAAATCCTGTTGATGGTCAGCTAGCTTCCTTACCTTGCACCTACGAAATACTGAAAGGCCAACCTGAAAAGCCAAAGAAAAAGAAATGGAATATTATGGAACGAACATATATGCTTTTTATTCCTCCTCATTACCCCGTCACCTTCATGGCATGCATGATGAAGCATCCAATCTGAACCGCAATTTTTTCACTGCCCTGGACTCCAAAGAATGGACAGAAAGAGAAGAAGAATCCTGCTTTCTTTTTGCTTAGAGGAAATAGATTTTCAAGATATGATGTTGGAGAAAGCAACCTTGCCATAGAGTAGGATGACCCAAAAAGATCATCCCTCCTCAATGAGAAAGGATATCCTCGGTATTATCCAAAGCATATGCCATAGCTTCAGGAGTTTATTCTTTTCCTTGACCTAACCAGAATGCATATAAAAGCTTGGTCTGGCTATCTGCAAAACCCAGAAGTTGGTGGAGTAAACATTAGAAGAACTAATTATTTATACATAAGCAAATTAGTTGTAGGGCTTCTCTTACTTGGCAGGCGCGCAATGGTGATTGATCTAAAGGGCATTACCATTGCTGACTTGCCAAAGGAGAGTTGCCCTCTGACTGGTTTTGCTTAAAACTATCTTCCTAAATGTCCTCTTTGAATATTTACGGTTTCTTCCTCCCACTGCTATAGGTATGGAAAATCCCTTCCCATCAGCTTCATATAGTTTCATAATTTAAACAAGCAATGTCAAGTTAGAGCTATGACCGATTTAATATACAGGATTCCATTAGAGAGGGGATTTAATTTTATCCATAATGGCATATTGCAAATTCAGGAATGGAACAATGTATAGGATAGACTTCAGATATTAATTGGTACAAACATGAAAGTAGCACTCTAAGATTATTAATCAGTCAAAGTACAAATGATGGCATCGATGAAGTTTATTCCATGAGTATAAATTAATACATATAGCAACCAATTGAAGTTTTAAGATGATGGTATATATCATGCTTTCCGACTAGGAACAAAAAGCAAGGGTGTTTCCTTCTGCAACACTATTCCAGATTTCTCACTCACGTCCAACTTGGAAGGATCCCCACCATTGGGCAGAGACCAGACAAAGTAGTGTAATAAAGAGGCCAAGATCAGGGCAACTTGCTTAGAAGCCATGGGTATTCCCACGCAGATTCTTCTTCCAGACCCAAATGGTAAGTACTCGAAGTGATGACCTTTGTAGTCCACGTTTGAGTCCAGAAATCTCTCAGGTTTGAAAGATGATGGGTCCTCCCAAAGTGTTGGATCGCGGCCTATGGCCCATACATTGACAAGCACTTGAGCCCCTTTGGGGATTGTGTAACCCATAACCTCACAGGTTTCAAGAGCATGGCGCGGAAGAAGGAATGGCGAGGGAGTGTGCAACCTCAGTGTTTCTTTTATGCATGCATTTAGATATGGAAGTTGAGAGACTTGAGACTCATTCAATGGCTTGTTGTTGAATTCCCTTGCTATCTCTTCACATACTTTCCTCATCACTTCTTTGTTCTTGAGCAGTTCGGTCATTGCCCATTCTACAGTCACAGTTGTAGTATCTGACCCAGCAATGAATAGCTCCTGTAAATTAAACCAAATTCCATGAGTACTTGCATAGTTTTTACAAAGACTATATATAATAGTATTTCCAGCAAAAAAGAAAGTTGGGACTATTACTAATTGTAAATGCAAAGAGAAAAGATGAAGGATAAAGTCACATACAACTGTGAGCCAATTGATCTGATTGTTGTCAAACTCATTAGCCAGAAAAACGTCCAAGAAATCATCTCTCTTAGAGGCACCCATGACAAAGCTTTCTCTTCTTTCCTTGACAATAGGCTCCCATATTGCAGAAAACTCTTTATAGTACTTGGTCACATTTCTTCTCAGACCCTGGAGATCAAACCTAGCAAGAATTGGATAGAGGTCTGATACATTTGGAGTAGCCGCCAAATGCACCGACTTACTAATGAGGCTTTTGACCAATCCACCCGACACACCCTCACCTTCCAAGTCAACCAAGTCTCTGGAGAATATAACATTTCCCAGTATGTTGTAAACAATAGCAAAAACTAGTTCCCCAATATTGACCATGTCTCCTTCTTTGCTTTCTAAATACTTCACCATCTCTCCCACTTTCTTCTCTCTCAAAGTGGCCTGCGACTCTACTGCCTTGGCTGAGAATAGCTCAGTTCTGCATAAAGCTCGTAAAGCTTTCCAACCATCAGTGCATTCTGGTGCAAAAAGGAGGCCCATGCTGTTAAGATCGATCTCTCCATTTCTTACTACATCTGGAACTAGTCTTGTCGCGAAGGAGCGATCATGAGTTTTCAAGATCTCAGTTGCAGCGGCTGGTGAAGAGGCAACCACAACAACTCGGGAGCCAAGCCTTAAAGAAATGAGAGGGCCATAGATTTGAGAGAACTTTGTCAGTGAGAGATGAGGCAACTTCCCAATTTGGAGAAGGTTGCCCAGGATAGGCCATCCTTTTGGACCTGGTGGAAGAGGCTTCCTCTTGGATGATGAAAACCCACTAATGCACTTGAGGATGACATAAATGGTAGGTATTGCCACCAGAATTAGAGGTAGAGGATGGGGTATGTGGCTAAGCATTTTGTCAGAAAGTGTTTGAACCGCCATAATTAATTTGGACAAGCTTTTTTTTTTGTTTGTGATAAGTTGCTAATATTGCTGGTGAGTGAAGAGATTAATTATCGGATGATGATGATAAACCAATGCTATAACCCCCCTATTTATATATACGTGACTTCCTAAGTGCTCTTTGGGCAAGTCCTAAGTTTCACTCCACGTTTTAATTTAACTTTCTTAATATAATACTAATCTCTGTTTATAGGTGTTGAGAGAGGGTCCGCGCTGGTCAATGTCCGTTGTGGATGTATAATGAAATTTAATTGTCACCAAAAAAAGACTATATATGTATGCTGCTGACTTTGCATTTTTTTTTTTCAATGTGATAAATCATCAACCACTCTTCTATTGCTTTTAGCTTTCGGACAACGTGAATCATGCTTCGAATATGCGAGACAAAGTACATTGAAAACTTACTATAAAGAACTTTGAAGCCCATTCAATAATATAACTCTAGCCAGCTAAATTCTCTACTGAGAACGGAATCTTGATCATTTTTTTCTAAATAAGAACATGATATTATATTTTGAGCATTTAGTAATTAGATGAGAGGGAAGACCAAAAGAAGGTTCCTTTCCATCAAGAAAATGATATTATATTTTGATCATTTTTTCTTCGTGTACACACATGACACGTGGATGTTTACACACATACAGGAGTACCCCGCACTGATCCTAGCTAGTACTTCCGCTTCAACCGGGAAGCACCCTTGTTCCTGTCCGATTTGCTACAATTTTCAGGTGAGATCAAGATTTGAACCATTGACCTCCTAATCACATTTAAACTCTCTAACCAATTAGACTATAAGAAATGAGGAATTCATATTTGCACTCATCCTTCAATATTCGCACTCCCCTAACTTTTCATTGTTTGCCCACGAAATAGCACAAGTAACTCTCTTTAAAAGTTTGATTTTTTTTCAAATGATTAATTGATATTATTATTGTGGGTCCCTTTAGTTTGTTTTAAAAATACTTTATTTGTATTAATTTCTTTACCATTGGGTGATATTTTTGGCTTTTGGTATATCTTTATTCTTTCAGGTTACATAATGAATTCAACATTTCTATCAGATTTAACCTTGATTTGTGTTTCAAAGACCATAGATTGTCCTTAAAAAATATTTCTAAAGCCTTTCCTATATTTTCTCATCCTTATTTTTTTTTTGCCTAACTTAATTTTTTTTAACTTTCAAATTATAATATCTCAATAGTTTAAATAAATCTTAAAGATAATCATTTTTCATTGATACTGACAAAGGGATGTGAATGTAGGAGAGAGAATAAAAGAGAAATAGACATAATTGTGAGGGAAGAAAAGACAAAAAGTTGAAGAGAGAAAGGAAGAGAGATTTGAAAAGATACTAAATAAAATATTTATCAAGGGTTAATTGTGTTATTTGATAACCAAATAATCAAAAGTTGGAATGCAAAAATTGATTAAAGGAGTGTAAATATAGATTTCCAAACAAATTAATCTTATTGAGAATGACTTTGATTTTGACGTTTACAACATTAGAAATATATATATATATATATATATATATATATATATATATATATATATATATATAGTCAAAGTTTGAATGTATAATATTTAAACTCTAAGAAATGTATTACACTAATATTAATTAAAGCTTTTATCATCTCTACTTTATTTATTTCATCATAAATTATAAAAATAATTTTAATTACTTTTTATTTATTTTTGTAAATATTTAACATCATAAAATTATTATGATGAAAATATCTTGACTAATTTTTTTAAAAATTTAGCATATTTAAATAAAATGGTTGAACTCCAATCAAATCCGGTTAGAGTTAGAACCCAGTTTTCTTAAACATCCTTTCATGGTTCAATGTTGGTCCGATTTTCAAACCTTTGTGCGGTATTATTTACCAAAAGTCCAAATTCCCATTGTTCATTTTTCCATAGAAGATGTTTGTATATACAGAAACAGGTTTTGACACGACAACACCACACGAACCCGATACGAAATTAGCATGTATAGATCAGAGATTTTCAACCTGTTTAATTAAATGGGTTGACCCGACACGACAAAAAAATTAGCAGGTTAGGTCGCGGGTTGACCCTCCAACCCAATGGGTACCTATTTATGACCTGATTATATTTAGTGTCTATATATTTCACTAATTTAATACATGACTTATTTACTACAAAATTATTAAAATTATCCAAAATTATTGTTACATATGATTTAAAATAATATTATATTATGATTCTATAATTTATAATTATATTTAATATATAAAAAATCTAATTATATACTTATTTGCTCGAGAAATGTGCAAAATAGACAACCTCCAAATGAATTTGTAAACTTCCTAGAGTTAACAAGTAACCCTCAGGTCAACCTGAACCCGACACGATTATAAACGGGTTGACACGACACGACACGATTATTAAACAAGTCAGGTACGGGTTGAGAAATTGAAACCTCTTTACCTGTTCAACCCGACACGAATCCGACCCGTCAACACGAATTGCCAGGTGTATTTGTATATACAGGGGTCCTTTTTGCAAGATTACGCTAATATAATAAATGAAGATCACGTTCCCTTAATATTGGATATTGTTGGACTTTTGGCACATCACCAGTCACATATGGCGTTTCATAATCTAATGTGCGGGACTTAATGATTTGAACGGAAGGCTCTCTGAAGGTGCCGCGTATGCATATAGAGACAGATAGATTTTTATTTCTCAATAATGGATACATATATTAAAACCATGTTTCAACAAAAAAATGATCAATGCATGAGACTTTGAATTGGGGTATACAATATACTATATTGTTTGAAATTCACAAATGCGAAGGAGTAGAAGGTGGCTTTGTTTGAAGAATTGATTTTAATATGATGAAAGCGTTCATATAATACAAAGGCAGGGATGACCAATCGGCATCTAATAGTTCCCTGCCCTCATACCGTACTGCTTGAGGTAAAAAATTTATTTGCGACCTTTCATTTTTTTAATTTCTCAAATGTTGTCTCTTATCTTTTCTTTTTTTCAAAAATTTTGTTCCTGAATTCATGGATTACCGGCTAACATTGTCCGTTTTCCCTTTAATACCTTGGCATGTCCCGTCCCAACTACTAATTTATTTATTATCATTCCCTCTTTCTCAATTTCTCGCAAAATTAATTAGGGCTGTGCAAAACTTTCGAACCGATGGTACCGAGCCGATACCGACCGACATCGGCTCGGTATCGATCAGAAGATAGATGATTGAAGTGTGGTCGGCTCGGCTTGAAACTGCACCACAAACATGGCGGTACAAGGGGTGCATGTGTCTGCCGGTATGTTGGTAACCGACTCTGACCGGGTTCATAAATACTCTAACTTACCTACCATCCTAGTTTGGTCGCCTCTCAAAATCATCTCTGTCCGCCACAGCAAGCAAAGGAGCGAGGCCAGTATTAGCAGCTATCGTCACCTCCTCCATCCTCGTCGCCACTCACCTCATTCTTCTTCGCCCCCATACGCCAACAACCGTCGCCTTTAATCAATGACAGGTGAGTTTGTTTCTTCTCTTTTCTCCATCGTCTTCGATTTCTTCCTCTCCACCCTCTGTCTCTGCGATTTCATTCTAGAAATAGAAAGCCCCCAAATTGTAGTTCGAAACCCTAGTCGTTCAAACTATCAATTAACCATTAATTCGGGTTTAATTCATCAAATAAATAGTAATTTCCCCTCCTTCTCTATCAATTTCATTGTAGAAATTAAAAACCCCCAAATTGTAGTTCGAAACCCTAGCTCTTCAAACTATCAATTAACTATTAATTCGGGTTTAATTAATCAAATAAATACTAATTTTCCCTCCTCCTATATTTTGTAGTTTACCAAGGCTTCATATTTGTGATTTAAACGGATTTGAAGGGCATCAAGGGATCGTCTGCAAAGGTCTGTCCCTCGTGTTTGTTGAGTAACTAACCCTAGCTACTCTTTGATTTGGGGCATTATAATTATTTTTTATGATAATTTGATGTTAAACTAGAGACCTTATTCCTCTTGGTCTTCCACTACCTGCCAATCAAGGAATGACGTTTTACTAATTTTTGGTTTTTACTCTTTAGGGATGTGGTATTGTTCTTGTTAATACGGATGATGCTGCCACTTTGGTTGTCACTAGTTTTCGTCTTATTTTTCTGGTGAGTGGTACACCTTTTCTTTACTCATTTAAGTTGGCTATGCTGTCAGTAACAAATTAATATGACTATTATTTCCTATTTGCAGAGAATCTCTTACTCAGTTTGCATTCTTGCTTCTATACAAATGTTTGAAGAGTGTAGGCATTATTGAAGAAGTTTAATAAAACAGTAAAACCTTGTCTCTTTAGCTTGTTTTTATTTTCCTATGTCCTGTGTTGATATTCATCTGTACATGAGAGTTGGCACTAAAAACCTGTTACAATTTACTACCACAGATGTAATAAGCTATTAGTTTTGGAACTGTGAAGACTTTACTAGAGAAACCGAGGAATATTATTCAATATTCATCTCTACATGAGAGTTTGCAATAGCAGAAAACCCTGTTACAATTTACGACCACAGATGTAATATGCTATTAGTTTTGGAACTGTGAAGACTTTACTAGAGAAACCAAGGAATATTATTCAAATTTCTATCTTTGTGAAATTTCTTGTTTTATGACCGGTGAACGTGTGTAGCTTGTTCTAAATTCTGATAATGTTGTTTCTATCTCAACAAAAGTTAAACCTCCACTGCCATTTAGTTATATAATTAGATTTAGATTTCTGAATATAGTAACTAATTTGATTTAGTCAGTCATGTAGACTTGATGGTGAAGTTTTTTTTGGTCAATTAATTCACAGTGAGGTATTGGAACAGAAAAACAAAAAAAGTGATGTGCATGGATGTCTTTCGTGTTCACGTTGATTTGTAGATCTGGATTGTGGAGTAGTCAGTTGCTTTTGATCACTCTAGCACATCTGTATCCAAATATGGCATGTTTTTGCCTTTTTTTTTACTTCATTTTGGTTCTTAAGTTTCTGTTATTTGATCATTTTTTTCTGTTGCTTCATCCCTTTCTTTTTCCTATATGAGGTTTTTGTTTTCAGTTAAGATGAGAACAATTTGGCTGCTAAATGCTAGACTATAAACATGTGCTTGGATTAAATTTTGAGATCTTACTTACTATAAACCTTTCCTGGAGGCCTTAAAAAATTTAATGGCTACACCTATTGCCAATGATGAAATGCAAGTTGAACCTCCATTGCCATCCATTGGAGCTGAATTAACTCAAGGCAATGAAGGTGAAAATGATATGGCAGCAAAGAGGGAGAACACAGATACAATGCAGCCTCCCAATCCCAAAAGAACGAGAGTGTGGGAGCACTTCATGAAGTGTAAAACTGCAGATAGCGAGGTGATTGCGAAATGCATGCGATGTGCTCATCAATTTGAAGCTCATCCAAAGAGGAATGGTACATCGGGTATGTTGGGTCATTTAAAAAGATATCTTAAGAATACTCGTATTGATGAATGAACACAAACTCAATTAGTCAATAAAGTAGGGGATGATGGAAAGACATCTTTAGCTACATATAAGTGTGATCAGGATGCAATTAGGAAATCACTTGCTTGAATGATAATTTTAGATGAATTACCTTTCAGATTTGTAGAGAGTAAGGCGTTTCAGCAGCTGATGATGTCAGCTTCTTGTCCTAGGTTTAGGATTTCATCTAGATGGACAGTTTCTAGAGATTGTTGACAACTTTACCTAGATGAGAAGAAAGTCTTAAAGGCATATCTGAAAGTTAATTGTGATAGAGTTAGCCTCACAACTAACACTTGAACATCAATCCAGTGCATTAACTACATGTACCTGACTGCACATTTCATTGATAGGAATTGGAAATTGAAAAAAATCATTCTAAATTTTTGTCCCATTACTATCATAGAGGGGAGAAAATTGTTGCTGCTGTTGAAAGGAGTTTAATTGAGTGGGGAATCAATGGTGTTTCTACTGTGACTGTAGATAATGCATCATCAAATGATAAGGCACTAGAGGGTTTGCAAAAGAAGTTAAGCAAGGGTAAAGGAAGCATTTTAGGAAATAGATACATGCATATGAGGTGTATGGTTCACAACATCAATTTGATTGTTAATGATAGACTGAAGGCAACATGAAAGTCTGTTTATATGGTTCGTAGGGTTGTTAGATATGTGAGGGCATCTCTGGCAAGGTGTGAACACCCAAATTTGACCCATGAATTTCCCACAAAAATTAGATTTTAAATATGTTTGAACTTAGGGATGATGAGATGATTTGATCCTAGGAGTAAGGCATGTCAAGAATCTATTCTAGTGGAAATAATACATTTTGGTAATTTGAGCCTTTGTATATTAGTATGCTAGGATTAATGAGATGATTTAATCTTAGAATAAAATATATAATAAGGTTTATTTACACTGAAATGCGTTTATTTCATTACTTGGGCCTTTTATCTACTTTTGATCCAATTTTAACGAGATGATTTTTCTTTGGGTTGAGGATGGGTGTAAGGGTCCAAATTAATAAATTTTCTAGAGTTTAATTAGCCTATTAACACATTTCTTGCAGACTAATCTTGGTTCTGATTTTCGTGAAAAATCAGAGCTAAATAACCATTTAATTAGAAATTGTGTTTTTGGTATGATTTTGCTTAAAATAGGCATCTAATGTGTAATCAATTAGTTATGGAATGATTTAGGGGAGTAATAATCAAGTAATTGAGTGATTCTGGGTTGATTACGCGGTAGGATCAAATCAGGGCTGAATTAGGGGGATTGGGGGTTCGAAAATGGAAAGAACGGGTGACACGCGGACTGCCGGGCGGTCATCTCGCGACGACCGCTAGGTGCCGGTGAACATCCACACATGACCACCGGCACTGACAGTCATGCAGCAGATGACTGCCGGCAATGGCGGTCATCACTTCCCAGATTCGCCCAAATCTCCGATTTTTTTTATAATTTCGATCCTACGCGGTTTTGGACCAAATTTTCGGGCATACCATTAAGCAGGTCCACGCCCTTAGGCTTCCCAAAACACTATAAATAGGACCCCTCACACACATTTCAAAGAATCAATCACTCATTACACACACACCCCCATAAGCTTTGTTGGCTTGGAGAAACTCTACTTCTTTAAGCCTAGAAATATTCCTATAGGCAGAAACTCTGGAAAAATTTTGTGGGAAAGCATCAAGGAAGAAGCCAACAAGAAGGGATTAAGAGGAGATCAAGAGGAGGAGGCAATTTAAAGCATTCTAGGAGTCAAGAAGGTGGGAAATCCGAGTAGAAGGACCTAATGCAAGCAATCTCAGAAAACAATCCATATCTTGTGTTCTAGAAGTCGGATTGCCGTGATCTTGGACTCTTTGGAAAGCTAAGAGGGAGAGCTAAGAAGAAGAATCATAGTTTCTGTCCAACAACCGAGCTAAATGTTCTAACCCTTTTTTATTGCGCACTTTATTGACTGCTGCTTGTTGGTTATTTGATGATGCTTTTGTGGATTATGTGATTGCTGTGATGCTATGTCAAGAACTATGTGGGCTTTGAACCTAGTTGCCGAGGTGCGTAGATGGTCTCTAGTGGTGGAGGCTCAAGCCCAAATATTTCTATTTTTCCTTTTTTTTCTGTTTCTTCTTCTCCTTCCCCTTCCAATTTAATTTGTTATTTTTTTTGTGATTTGTTTTCACACTTGCACACTTGCACAAGGCACACTCGTATTCTCCAATTGCACAAGGTTTCGACCCAACACGGATGGGTGCCTAACACCTTCCCATCCGTGACGAACCCCCGATCCCATGTCTTTGGTTCCCCATGACAATGTAGCCTAAAGGAGTAATATGAAGGTTTTTTCCCAAATTTTACCCTTAAATAAAATTTGGGTGGCAACTCTAATGACATGGGATTGACCCGAGGAAGAAGGTGAAAGAATAGGTGAATAGGCTCAAGTGATTTTGGGTCAGGTATTCACACAAGGTTAGACAAGTTTAAGGAGCGTGTCAAGAATGAGAAATTAGCATCAAAGGCTATACTATCATTAGATGTCCTAACTAGGTGGAATTCAACCTACATGATGTTAGAAACTTCATGCAAATTTTATGGCATTTTTGATAGCTATCCCGATGTAGATGACAATTTTAAAGATGAAATAGAATCAGATGAGAAAAATATAGCTGCTGATTGGCCTGGCTTACCCACTTTAGATGATTGGATTAGGGTTAGAAAGTTGTGCAAATGTCTCAATTTTTTTTTGTAATTTGACCAAGTTTGTGTCTGGTTCATCTTACATCACTTGCAATTCATTTTTTGATGCAATCAATTCTGTGTATGAATTTTTGAACTCATGAGCAGAAAGTCATGATCTTGAAGAGTGTCATGGCACCGAACATACTAGTGAAATTTGAAAAGTATTGGGGGAGTTAAAGCAATTTAATATGGTAACTTTTATTGCTGCAATACTTGACCCGAGACTTAAGTTCAAGTATATTGAGTTTTCTTTAAAAAATATATGGTGAAGCTGTTGGAAGTAGGATGTGGGAAAAGATAAGGGATCAACCTTTTAAGTTATTTGATGCTTATGGCCATTCCCTATTCCCTCAATCCTTTGGTATCCGACAACCAATTCAGCCTCAAGAACCAAGTTCAAGTGGTGCTAAGGCTAGTGAACAAGATGATGAAGATGCTGATAGGCTCAGAAGATTGATCTCGGAGAGGATATCAATGTTCAAGAGGATGTAGGGTGCTGATGGAGAAAGCAAAACAGAATTGGACATGTATATAAGGGAAGCTGCTGAGGAATATGCTAAAGCATTTGATGTATTGTCGTGGTGGAGGGTCAATGCACCAAGATTTCCAATTCTATCAGCAATAGCTCGTGATGTGCTTGCTGTCCCAATTTCAACTGTTGCATCAGAATTGACATTTAGTACCGATGGAAGAATTCTTGATGTTTTTAGGAGTTCTTTGACTCCTAAGATTGTACAAGGCTTCATTTGTGCTCAAGATTGGATGTGAGCAAGAGCACCAGACTACCATTTCCAATGGGAGGAGGGTGTAGTAGATGTTGAGAAGCTCAAAAATGGTATTTTAGTTCTATTTTCTTCATGATTTTTTGCACTAAGTTTGGTTGTTCTTCATTTTATTTCATTATTTCAGTTTAACTACTTACAACTAACATCTTTTTATTTTTTCAGAACTGGTCGAGCTATGCACAGAACCAGCTATTGAAGTTTGATGGAATTCTGGTATGTGTGTTGTTTTTCCGGTTCTGTAAATGGCTGTTTATGATCTTCTTTTTCTTTGTTTTTCAATTCTGGTTTTGTCTCTATTTTTTCAGTTCTGGTACGTATCTCTGTAATATATTTACAACTTGGCAGGAATTTAGAAAGAACTTGGCAGGAATTGGAAAGGAATTTGGCTGGAATTTTGGGTTGACAACTTGACTGTTTTGTTTTGTATACTTCTTCTTTTAGTTTTATCAGATTTAAAGCCAATTGAAAGTCTGAAACAATAGATTTCTTTTGGATTGAAGAGCCTTCTTTTGATAACATAAGACTCCTCAATCATGATTGTATTTAAATATTTTGGCTTTTGTACAATCATTATATGGATGTATTTAAGTATTTTCAAGTACTTTATGAATGCTTTGAATGTTTCTGCAATGCCTTTGTCAATGCTAAAGTAGATTCAGAATGCCTTGAATGTTTCTGGGATGTTTCTGTGAATATTGTCGGTATGTTGACCGACCCGAACGATATCTTGTCGATATTGGGTAATTGTCGTTGCGGTATAGGTCGGTCAGTATGGGGTCGGTATGAGAGTGTCGTTAGTATTCTCATACCGATCTAAAAATTGGTACAGTATACCGTCCTGTACTGATTGCTCACCCCTAAAACTAATGATATAATGCAAAACTGAGAATATAAGGCAAACCTAAATAAGTAGGAAATAATTAAGCTGGTGATATTATTAGTTTGTATGATGATTATACTATTATGTTCTGAGTTTAGACCTTTTAATATTTATTAGTGGGGTTGCGGGATGACAAAAGTAAAGGATAAATACTATGATAGTGGTGGTGTAGATAGAATGAGAGAATTGAAGGAGAGGAGATTTTTCTTTCTTTTTTGTTTTTTGATTTTCAAAATTAATTTAGAAAAGATAGGAGAAAAAAAGGTGAGGTTAAAAAACTAAGCGAGCAGGGGGCTCACTACACACGTGTCAGCCTCTCGTGTGCTAGCGGGCATTAAAAGTAATTTGGACAGAAATAGTCCGTAACAAGTTTAAGGACAAAAATTTTGAAAAGAAAAAAAAGATTAAAGACATTTGAGAAATTGAAGAAATAAAAGGACACACAAATAAAAATTTTTTACCTGTTATAAAACACGTTATAAAACGTGATTCACTGTGTATGTCACTGTTATACCTAACATTTATTGTATAAATATATACATTAATAACAGATGAAGTTGATGAGCAAAAAACTCGGTGCCTCTGCTTCTTCATTTCTCTTCTTCATCTCCTTCTCCTTCTTCATTAAAATCTCCACATAAAATTGTTTATTTCTAACACGTTATCAGCACGATAACGCCTCTACCCGAGCAAGAAGAAAACCCGATGATGAAGACTGAGGAAGAAGAAAAATGGCAGAGAAAAAAAAAACCAGAACTGCACCACGGTTACTGTTCATCAGTAATCGTTCCGTGCAACTACCCGTCTCACCACCCCCACCGTCGGCATCCCTACCCCATCGCCGACCAAACGCCGTCACCCCCGCCCGGTTTCCGCCGCTGACGCGCCGCCACAGGGAGAAGACCCGACGAGAAATCCACGGATCCTCTTCCCCGTGCCGCTGTCAACGCCACCAGCAGCGTCGCACCGTTTTCCCGTCGCCACTTGTGTCGCCTCGTCACCGCCTTGCCCGCGACACCTTTCTCGCGCTGCTGCGCCGCTCCGTCTATGGGTGCAAACCCGTGATTTGCCGGGTCGCAACCCGTTTAAGAGGGCGGGTCGAGGCAATGTTGAAGATGACCCTGGCCCATTCTGCAACCGGGTCGGATTCGGGTCTGGGTCGGGTTTTTTTGACCCGCGAGTTGTGGGTTTCGGGCCTGGGCTGTACTATGCGGCCCAATTCCAAAAAAAAAAACTGGGCCTGTACTGTACACGGCCCAGCCCATTTAAAAAAAAAACAAAAGAGAGAAAAGAAAAAAAAGAGAAGAGAAGAGAAAAAAAAGGGAAGAGAAGAACGAAAAAGAGAGAAAAGAAAAAAAAAATGAAGAAAAGGGGAGAGGATGAAAATATATATACCGAAATAGTAACCGGATATTAATATGCTATATATTATATATTATTACTGAAAGATTTATCGAGTAAGCATATTTTACGTTTTTTTTATATATTTAAATTCCGAATGGGCTATTAAAAGGCCCATAGCATTTAATTTTCCTGCACGGTGAACAGTGTTTTGGCCGAAATCCGCGCGACAGTGAACAATGTTCGGTCGGAATCCGGCGAATCCAGAAGTGTTTGACCGGAATCCGACGTCTCGAGATTTTTCCGACAAGCCCAGAAGTGTTTGGCCGGAATTCGATACCTTGGATTTTTCCCGGCAACCCCGGAAGGCTATTGTATTTATTTTATTGTTTTTCATTTATATTAAGCTTGGGCTCATATAAGGCCCATTGTACTTAGTTCCTCGTTTTTAATTTCTTTCCGATTTTATTGGGCTCGTACAAGGCCCATTAATTTTAATTTTCTGTCATTTTTAAATTGGGGTAATTAATAAAAGGCTCCTGATTATTTATTTCAATTCAGTTTTATTTATGTTAATTGAATGGGCGGCCCTCAAAATAATTCTGGAAGAAATTTGAATATAGGCATTAAATGCTGAAATGCATAATAGTCTGGAAGAATAAATGAAAGAGTCATGAAGACTCAATAAAAGAAAAATGCAGCAAAGACCTGAAGACTTACTGCCAAAATGCCCGTTGCATTTAATTTTCAGTCATTTATTTTAATTGTGCTAATTTATGTAAGGCTCATTATTTTTAATTTTTCGGTTATTTAATTCTTCATTGGGCTAATTAACGAAAGGCCCATGTTTATTTCTTTCATTTTCAGTCTTTAATTTTATTTAAATTATGTTATTCAAGACCCATATAATTTCTAGAAGAAATTTATTATGGGTATCAAATGCGGACAGGAATTTACATGATAATAGTCTGGGAGACTAAATATATGAGTCCAGCAGACTCAAATAAAAGAAAATACAACGAAGACTGGAAGTCTTACCGTTCAAAAGATCCTGAAGATCCTTCAAAGGAAAATCGAAAATAAAAGCTATTACCACCAGAAGATGGAAATAATATAACCACCAGAAGGTGGATATTATACTTGCTTACCCTGAAGGAGCAATTTATTTTATATTCAATTTATTTTATGTTCAGTTTAAATTATTACGCATTGCAATTTATTTTCTTTACTTTTCAGTACTTTATAATTGTTTCTAGAATACTGCCTCAAGCATTAGTCTCGAAGACAATGCAAAATTGACATCCACAGGGGGAGAATTATATGTGTGGATGTCAATATAACATATTATGACATCTTGAAATAAAAAAAAATGATTAACACGCTCCAGAAGAGCATAAATTCGAATATGTTCCTGAAGAACGCATGTTTTAATATGATCTAGAAGATCGTATATTTACGCGAGTACAGACACCCCCAGTAATAAAATGAATTATTATGGATCCCAAATGAATTGACTCAGATTTATTCCCTGAAGCGAATAAGACAGTATAATTATTTGTGCCTGTGGGCGTAAATGAGATAATAAAT
>JAKUCV010000602.1:0-36498 GCA_028386065.3 Turnera subulata | reverse complement strand
GATGATGTTTCGGCAGGATGCCGGGTTTGATTTGAGGCTTGCTAAGCCGGTTGACTATGTTGTTTTGACATCTCCTTTTTATTGAGGATTTTGGATAATGTTTTTGATATCGATTTTCGTGCCCCGGGTTTCAAGGGCATTTTGGTAATTTCCTTAAGTTTTGATATTTTATTGTTAAATTGGGACACGGGTGTTTCAGTTACGAAAACTTTAAAGAAACTCAAGCAAGGTAGGGAAGAAGTGAACAAATACGATTTTAGAGTGGTTTCCCCTCACCAAGTACATCGACTATCTAAAGGACCCTCTTTTAGGATTTCAAACACTCACTATAATTAGGTTTTTGCCGGTTCACCTTAACGTTTACAACACATAAGCTTCTGCAGGCTAAGCTCAAACCTTTACAAGATTTTCAGAAGCTAAGCTCTAACCTACCCTCAAATCTAATCCTAGACTTGAGTTCCCAACAAAATTAAGCCAAGTCTTGCCTAACAACTACCCTTTCAATAGACTTGAATACAATAGTGAAACCAAATCAGAAATTACAGGTGTAAGCTCAAATTTGCAGACCCAGAATTTGCTCAAATAGCTGGGATAAGTTTCAAAAGTGTTTTGAATCCTCTTATATAGTTCTGGGTCAGGAGGACAAGTTTTCTAACGGCTCCTCACTTCCCGAAGTTGACTTGAGTTCACATTTAGTTCGAGTTAGGACCATATCTGCAAGTACTCTACTTTTCAACTCCTTGGTTGCAAAGTATTACCAAACCTAGAAAGTGTGGATTATCATCTTTAATGGAGTGGGAGTTGAGAGATAACATCTTTTAGAGCTCTCCTCTTACTTGTTCTCCAATCTTGACCGTTGGAGGTTCAGACTTAATGGATGTGAGGACCACCCACAAGTTGCAGCTAGACCTGGCAAAACGGGTATTGACACGACAACCCGACACGAACCCGACACGAAATTAGCAGGTATAGGTCAGAGATTTCCAACCCGTTTAGTTAAATGGGTCGACCCGACACGACACGAAAATTAGCAGGTCAAGTAGCGGGTTGACCCGCCAACCCGATAGGTACCTGTTTATGACCCGATTATATTTAGGGTATAGATATTTTACTGATTTAATATAAGACTTATCTAATATTTAAGGCTAAAGTTACTAAAATTATCCAAAAATACTTCTATAAATGCTTTAAAATATTATTATATTTTGATTCTACAATTTATAATTTTATTTAATATATGAAAAAAATAATTATATGCCTATTTGCTTAAAAATACGCAAAATAGAAAAATTTCAAACTCATTTTTAGGCTTGTTAGACTTAATAGGTAACCCGCGGGTCAACCCGAACCCGACACGATAATAAACGGGTTGGACACGACACGACATGATTATTAAATCGGTCGGGTCAGGTTGAAGATTTAGAACCCGATTACTTGTTCAACCCGACACGAACCCGACACGACAACACGAATTGCCAGGTCTAGTTGCAGCAGTCCAAAAAGCATGATATCGACAACTTAGAGATATAGTTTCTTCCGAAACCATGGACCTGTTCATTCTTAATCAACACACATGTATATTCAAGCACTCATTCTAAATTATTTGTTAATCATCAAAATCCATCATAAACCATTACTATACATGGTTAATTCACTAATTAAGATTAGGAAGATAATTAGTCCATGTTTAGGCTAACAAATAAGAATTGTTGATATTTTTGTATAGGAATCTTAAGTTGAATTTTTGTCAATGACATGTGATGTTTATAATATTCTAAATTATATAATAATTCTATAATTTAATAAAGAGGATAATTTTATTAATTTATAATTTAGAGGGATATAAATTGTTCAAAATTACTTTATTATATAGAAATTTTTAAATTGAATTTTCATTAATTATATTTGTTGATCTTCTGATATTCTAAATTATATAATTTATAATATTAGTATATATATTTATATTTAATAAAGAGTAATTCTATTAATTTACTGGCTTTTATACCAGTAGGGAGTTGTTATAGCAACTATATCTTATTCATTAGTATATGATGTATCACTCATTATTTGTTATTATTATTAAGGGAGATGGAAGTTGTTATAACAGACTATATGTTATTCATTAGTGTATGACGTATCACTCATTATGTTCATGCTTCATATATATAGATATGGATATACATAGATAAAATAAAAATTTTAATTTGGTGTGCTATAATTTTGTTATTATAAAATTTTTAGTTTTAATTTTAAATTAAATATAATACCAGCAGAATTATAGGGGAGTGGGAGACTAGTTTAGTATCAACCAGTAAGTGAACGTGCTGCGTTAGCGCGTGGCAGAAAAACGCACAACTGAAACGAATAAAATTAACGGGCATTTAAAACCACTAACAAACTTTTTTTTTATTTGACGAGCGGCGAAAACAAATCAAGGAAGAAGAAGAAGAAGAAGAAGATGAAGAAGGAAGAGATGGTGAAGCTGATTAGCGCGGAAGGTTTCGAGTTCGTGATCCACAAGGAAGCCGCCATGGTTTCCCAAACCATCCGTAACATGCTCACTTCTCCAGGTCTCTCCCTCCCTCTTCTTCTACTACACAGTTCTCCCAATTTTGGTTTCCATATAACACAAACACACCATATCCTCCTCTCTTGATTTGATTTTTTCTTTTCTTTTTTTCTAAAAAATATATTGGGCCTTGTAGGAAATCTAGTTTCATATACCTTTCCGTCCTTTTTCCAATTCTTTTTTATGTTTGTATTTGTTCAGTTGTTGCTAGACATTTTACGAATTAGGGTTCTTACGACGACTAATCCACAATTTGCGGGGGGTTTTTTTTTTATATGTTTTGTTTTAATAATAATAGTGTTTTTTGGTGGCAGGGGGTTTCGCTGAGACGGAGCACGGAGAAGTAACTTTTCCTGAGATAAGCACTACCATTCTAGAGAAGATTTGCCAGTATTTCTACTGGTCTCTGCAGTATGCCAAGTACTGTTTCTCTCCACAATCCTTTCGTTGATGTTTCTGTGCTGTTCATATGTTCTTGTTCCCCTGTGATCTTCTGTTCTATGCTACCCTCTTACTCTTGTTACTTGCAAATGGATGGGTTTTGTCACGGACATGTTTGAACATTTAGGCAACCTAACTCTCTTCTGTTTTGAACATTTTTATGATGGCAATGTCATTCCATTTTTATGTATTTACTTGTTTGATTAGGAGCTTATTATCATTTTACCCTCTTCTTCCCTCTTTCGGTGCCAAGATGGTATGTACGACTTTCTTTCCTGTCAATTTTGAAGCTAGAAACGCCGGAGGTAAATCATAACTCCAGCATTTATTTTGTCTCTGTACTTGATTATCTGGCTTTTGCATTTTGCTATTTTGGGTGTACCTCAGTAGATGCCCACCTGTTTGGTTTGGGAACCGAATTGAGATTAACAAGGGGAATGGAAGCTTGAACTTGCCGTTTTTGTATCTTTATCTCCTAGTAGTTTGGTAGTTGATCAAATGGTAGGTTTCTTATGTTGTATTATATTTTATGGACATGATAGTTTTCCTATTACTGGCATATTATTTGTGTGGCATCTGTTTGATATGCATCCCTGTTACTTTTTTCCATGTTTCTACAAGTTGAAGAAGGTTTACTTTAGGTTATATTGTTAGTAATTATGCCTTTGCCTTCTATAATTTTTGCCCTATTGTGATGTATGATTGCTGTGCTTGCATCAGTGGAAAGGAGACTGAATTCCATATTGAACCTGAACTTACGCTGGAGCTGATGATGGCTGCTAACTATCTCCATACTTGATTAGTTACGTTGCTTGCTTCTTGGGTGGCAATGATGGCTGGAATTGTAAGCTTTCCGTATCACTCTCTCAGAGTCAGCGTTGCTTCTTGTTTTTGCTGGTTTTTACATTAGCTAGGCTTTGCAAAGGATTGCGGGCCAGCTAAAGTTATTTGCTATTTTGTCTATATATAACTGAACATGTTTTTTTTGTCTGTTGCTTGGGATCAATTCCTAACAGGGAATGTTAAGGATACATTGTCACCCAAGATGGCTCAAAGATTGTTAGGAGTTGTGCATTTACTACACAGGCCGGTTTCTTTGTCAATGTAGCAAAAAGATCTTAAGAACAGTTTTGGAGTCTCAGGCTATATAGGAAAAAGTAATGTCAGATTGATGCTGTAAATTTACTACTCATTCAGTGTTGCTAAGCATGGACACTTTGCCACGCTGATCTCTTCTTAGCAGTATTTTGATGGATGCTTTTCCACAATCTGCTTTGATTATTCAAGAGTTCATCATTATGTCATTTCACTGCTGGTGTGTAAACAATCTTATTCAGCTGGGTCCATGGTATACCAGCCATCAGGGATTTGCATACTTATTTAACAGATGTTGTGCCATAAATCTTCTATTTCAGTGCCATGAAATGAACCTTAAAGCTGGCTCATGTGCATGTGTCTAATGGAATTTAATTCTGATGGAATGGGGAGTAGTTATTTGTAGCTAGGTGGGCTGATTTTTTTCATGGTACATGTTTTATGAATTTTGGCTATGCAAAGCTTGAGATAACGATTCTGATACTATTTCAGAGTTCTTGAGATACCATTGCTTACAAAGATCACACCCTTGTAAGAGGTTGGGCTAAAAGTTGTTTGTTTGGCTGTAACAGTTTCTTTTCTTTACTGCTAATCTCAGTGTCATCTTATCTGTTAGTGTAAAAGTTGCTCCCGAATGTGTTCTATCAATTTCTTTTGGATCAGGCTTAAATCCTTTTCCTCTTGGACTCTTTTCTTTGTGAGGCATCAATGCATGGCTCTGAACAGTAACTGATAGAAGCCAAAATTTCACTTCCTCCCTTGTAGATATTTTCTGTTTTGCCGTTATTAGAATTTAGGGCAGCTGGAATTGCTCTCCTGTATCTAGAATTTGGACCGTATGTTTTGTGCCAAGTGTATCGAGGTGCTTTGAATGGATGATTGGGCATGCAATTGTCTTTTGTTTTTTTTTTTTTCAAGAATCTGTAATGTTTTTGTTTTTGAAGCCTCCTTTCTTTTCTTCTTTACTTTAATTAATTATGACTCTTAAATGGAGGGTGGTGTTTCTTGACAACAGAACATCTCTAGACTTTCCGCTATTAGGAAATAATTACATTTTATTTTTTACTTTTTTCATTTTAAAACTCTCCTATTGATTATAATGCATGCTAGTTAGTACAGCTTGAAGACCATAGACTTGAACATCATAGAATTGCCCCGAATTGTTATATTGTAATGAAGCAATTATCAAATTTTCTTTTCTACATCCTCTTTTTAGGATGTTCTGTTTTTATTCTTACGGCTTTTACCGCCCTCTAGTAACTCTAGTTTTTTTTGTATAGCCATAGTGGTTTTTTTTGTATAGCCATTAGTCATGCACTCTTTACTTTACCCGTCATCTGTTTTTTTTTTTTTTTTTTTCTCTTCTTTTCGATTATGTATTCACTTAGTTCAATAACGGGAACGCCCGCCGCTTCGAATTTTTGGACCTTCCATAATCTTCTTCTCATGGTCTCAGAAAACCCAGTAGCTTCAGCCTTGACGCTATGTCATATTTTGTTTTAGAAAAGAAAAACATGTGGTCGATCTTATTCTTGTATCTGCTTTTCATGCCTCGAGACGAACAGACTTTTTGTTTTTAAAGAAGATGAAGAGGCTGTTGAATGATGGGAAAATAAAGGAATAATTATTTCTTAAGTCCTAAACCTTTTTGCAACTAAGTCTAATACCTTTAAAAACCCACATTTGAGTCTTATTCTTTTATTAGTTATAGTAAAAAGAATCTTAAACTTAATAAGTTCTTTCACTAAATCTAACTTTTTAAAGTGGATTAGTTATATTTTTGTTCCTCAAGCTTTAGATTTATAGGTTTAAACTCCCTAAACAAAAAAAAAAAAAATTAAAAATAAGAGTACCATAAACTTTTATTTTTTAAAAAAGAAATATTAAATCCTAAATCATAAAAATTTTAAAATCTCTAAAACATAAATCTTCAAATCTTAAAACCTTAAACCCTAAAATACTAAATTTTAGACTTTAAGACTCTAATCCCTAAATTTAAAAATTCTAATTTTTAAGGCTATTAGGGTTTAGGATTTTAGGATTTAAGGTTTGGATATTTTAGGTTTTTAGGGTTTAGGATTTAATATTTAGAGTTTTAGGGTTTAAGGTTTTAATTTTTAGATTTTAAGGTTTATAATTTAGGATTTAGGATTTTAATTTTTTTAATTTTAAAGTTTATAATTTAGTGTTTAGTGTTTTAGGGTTTAGAATTTAAAGTTTTAGAGTTAAGGGTTTGGGTTTTTAGCTTTGGAGTTGAAGTTATAGGGTTTAGGATTTATGATTTAGAATTTAATGTTTTGGTGTTTAGGGTTTAGGGTTGATGATTTAGAATTTAACATTTTAGGGTTTAGGGTTTAGAGTTATAGTGAAACGCCCCAACTACTATTTACCCAACTCACAGTATTTACTGAGTAATAGTGCTGAAACGTGGCATAAACAGTGTATACAACAGAAAACCTGACCCATCGGCCCAATACTAGAATCATATCACCCGATCCTGGGGATATCATCAACAATAGCACAGCGGAAGCAAGTATAAACTCAGATACAACATATGCAAAGCCCGATGCAAACTAATGGATCCGAGTCCTGCCTGAGGGTACACTACAGCTGCCGGAATGCACTCTTGACCTAATCTGCAAAACTGTGTGAGGGGTGAGACCAACCACTGTCTCACCGATAAACAAATAAACCGAAGTATACAACCAACCGCAATAACATCAAGCATCAAAATTAGGAAAAAACATCAGGATAATATGAGGATATCGGTAAAAACACAATATCACGCAAACTATAGTGGCAACAGAGTAATCCCAAGGACAACCAAAAACAATAACTATCAAGCAGGTGTATCATTACTCAAAATCATGTCATCACGAATAATATCGATAACAACGATGTGACTTCACAAATACATCCCTGACCGGAACATATCAACCGTCCTATCACTGCTAGAAGTCCTAAGATAGATTTGAGAAGTTTTATTAATGATTTATTAGGGCCCTGTCACAAGTCAGATGTTGGCCGTGCCGCAGTAGCCAAGCTAGTTAGCCCGTGGATCCCTCACTGGTACCTCTACGTAAAATAATCACAGGACCATTACGGGTCCAAATTAAATCACAGGCCGTTACGAGCCAAATCAAATCACAGGCCGTTACGGGCCAAATCAAATCACAGGCCATTACGGGCCAAATCAAATTCACAGGACCATTACGAGTCCAGACTACCGCCTCTGGCCATACCACTATCCAACCGTGACAATTAGTGATTTTATTAATTTATTTTTCTCACCGACTTTCAACAATCCGGTCAACATCACGTGATCAGCTTTGGTCGTATCAGGTTATCAACTCATTTCGGGTGCCAGATCAAAACAGAACCCAGGATCGACTTCCCAAAATAGAATCACGGGATAGACATCCCCAAATAGAATCACGGGGTAGAAATCCCCAAAATCAATCAAGGATAGACATCCTTATCACAAGTAACCCGATCATGGCAACCACAAAAAAGTTTCTAACCATCCGGTCGTACCTCTACTTTTCACGTGATGTCTAAGCACTGAGATCATTACTATTCCAGTATACCTTCTTAATCACAGTTCCCGAGCAGGCTTTTGGCCTCACAGCTCATCTAGGAAACATACTCATCAATATATCCGATCTCTCAAGTTATTAAACTTAGACCACAGTTAACAGACCAGACCTCTGCTAACAGTCTAACATCATCAACAAAACATGACTCATAAGAAATCACCAAGCTCAATCACATGATTTAAACCATCAATAATAATCACAGAAGTCATAACCATTCAGCAGTTCAATTAAGCAATTCAAGTATAAGAGAATTCACAACAGAATTCAGTATCAAGGCAAGTATCACAACAGGAATCTCAACATTACCCAGTATATCATAATCAATGCAAGTATCAACAATACAAACACAATACCAAACAATTCAAACAGTAGCTTGAGTATCACAGGGAGTATACCGAAGTTTATAAGTTTATATCCTCACCTTGGCCTGTTATTAACCCTGGATTTCACTACTGGTTCTAGATTCCAGATCCTTATGGAACTGCTCGTTACCGGTTCCTAGTAGCTGTGACGGCGACGGCAGGAGCACGAGCATGGCAGTGATGTGAGGTGCTATCCACGCCGGTGGTGACGAGCGGTGGTTGGCATGGAGAAACGCGACTTGGAGGTGACTGCTGCTGGCGGTTACAGGGCTCGGGGCGGCATCGTTGTGAGGAAGAAGAAAGGAAGAGGGCGGCGCGTTGGCGACGATCTCGGCCTTCCTGTCGTTGGCTGCAGCCATTTCGCGCGAGGAGGAGGAGCGGTGCAAAGCGACTTTCACCGGCGGTAGGAGGAGCTGGTGGTTGGTGAGGGGCCGCCCGTGGTGGTGGTTCGGTGGAGGTTGGTTCGGGTGGTATCGGTATGTGTTCCGTCTCCCTTTTTCTTTTTTTTTTTCCTTTTTTTTCCTTTTCTTTTTTCTTCTTTTTTTTTTCTTTTTTTTTTCTTGGCTGTGTTCTGTGAAGCTTGCAGGAAAGAAAAGATGCTACTGAGTTGTAGGAAAAGAAGAGGAAGGACTGTATATAGGGTTTTGCAAGTAGGAGAAGGAAGAAGGTGTCTATACTGGGTTGATGTGTTTTTGCAGGGAAGAAGATGGGTTTTTGTAGAGATGAAAAAGCTGGGCGCATCGGCATGAAGAAGAAACACGTTTTTCTTCATGGATGGGGCTCGGTGGGTGGCACAGGAAAAAGACGGCGCAGACGTGCATAATTGAGCTGCCTCAATTATGCAGTTACTGTGATGCATAATGGAGCGTGTGTCGTCTGGACGAACAAATAATTGTAATACCCCCTTACCTTTATTTTTGGTCCGTTCCCTTGAGGTTAAACCCGACTTTTCTGAAGATTCCTGGACCTGAAAAATACCAACTTGAGTCCGTAAAATCCGCAGAAAAATCCCGGACGTGGGGCAGGGCTCGATTTCGGAATCTGATGCTCGATTTACCTTGAATTATTTACCCAAGATTAAATTCATAGGTAAATCACTGTATAAAATCTTTTACAGTCCCGGTAAAAATACAAATTTTTACCCGGGCTGTTACATGTAGGATTAAAATTTTATGGTTTAGGGTTTTAAATTTTTAGGATTTAAAGTTTAGGATTTAGAATTTTGGTTTTAGGACTTAGGATTTAAAGTTTTAAGGCTTAGGATTTTATGATTTTAGAATTTATATTTTAGAGATTTTTAAATTTTTATGATTTAGGATTTATACTTTTAGGTTTAATATTTCTTTTCTTTTAAAATAAAAATTTATGTTATTTTTATTTTTTTTGGCAGTTTTTTTCTTTAAATCTAAAGTTTGAGGGACTAAAATGTAACTAATTTTGTTGAAAAGATAGATGAACGGAATTAGGTTTAGGACTTGTTTTGCTGTAACTAATAAGGGAATATGACTCAAATGGGTTTTTCTTTTAAAAGTATAGGACTTAGTTGCATACGGAAGGGTTTAAGACTTGGGAAGTATTTATCCCAGAAAATAATTTTCACAGAGCCTGTTTACATTGCATGCCAAGGCGCAGAGCCTGTTTACATTGCATACCACTGAAGAAGACGAATGAATATTGCCACATTGGCTTTGATCAAATACCTACTACTATTGTTCTTTCCTTTAATGTTTGCTTGAGCTGAGTATCTTCTTCATGCTTTCTGCTACATCATTTCTTATCTTCTTCTGTGTAGTTTCTTGATTTCTTCTTTATTTATTGGTTTTCTTCTTTTTTATATTAGGCTTTCTGCTACATCATTTCTTATCTTCTTCTGTGTAGTTTCTTGACTTCTTCTTTATTTATGGGTTTTCTTCTTTTCTATATTAGACTCTTACTTGCGGCAATACATTTTTGTGTGGTTTGTTAAGATGCCGTTATTTGCAAAATGTATTACGATTGAGATTGTTTCTATGCATGCATTGTATGGATTTCTGTATTATTAGCTTTCATAAAAGGTGGAGATTGGTGATGGGGGCATCTTAGGATGCTTAATTATTATCATACTAGTACACTAATTGTTTATTGCATGAGCTTGATAGGTGTTTGTGTTTCGCCCAAATTAGACTATTCAGTTATGATTTTTTGTACATTTCTTTTAAGAAATATGCACCAAATGCAGGATGTATTATTTTAAAATTTTAAAATTTTTAAAAATTTATTTTACTACATTATAATTTAACAAATTATACATACTTTATTGTTTATAATTTATTTTTTTAAAGAATACTTGTTTTTTTAATCTCTTTTTTTCTCAATATTAATCCTATATATTTTAAGTTTTAAAATGTCTTAATATGAGATTATACATTTTGTTAACGTATTTTTCAATAATTTTATTGTTTCTTATAAATTTTGGAATTATCATTAATCATTCTTTCAGACAATTTTTCTTAATAATTTGTATTAGTGATTTTAATTTTTAAGATTCATCTATCCTATAATAATTGTAATACTCCGATTCCGCTTAACAACATTTCCTGAATCGTTGCGCACGATTGTGCATTGTTGTACAACTCCAAAAGGGTGAGATTCGGGCATCGCTGTAAAGAAATTGCATGCAATGGAAGGCTAACCCAAGCCAAGAAGGGATGTCGAGGCTCGGTAATGTGATAGCTTGGAAATTCCAGAATCAACTCCTCGGAACACGTTTGACTCGAGTTTGGATAAGTGTACGCACGCATACAAATAGTCAGGTATGTGGCACCTCAGATGCATGCCGTAGACACAAACCAATCAGGGAGTGATAGTTGTAGTTAGCTTGACAAAGTTGATCATCTAGTGTCTACTTAGACCCATGAAAAGACTAAATTACCCTTGGTACCGAAACTATGGAAAGTGAATAGGCAAGGGTGTTTTAAATCGGTTGGTGATTTCGGCAAGTGAGTTGAATTCTAATTCCAAAAAGGGAGAGAGGAAAAGTAGAAAGAGAGAGAGAGAGAGCGCTTGGGAAGAGAGAGAAGAGAGAGAGGGTACTTAGTGAAGAGAACCCAAAAAGACAAGAAGAGAGAAAGAGAGAGAGAGAGCTCTTAGTACCTGATGACATATGGTTTTTTCCATAAATTCCAAGTTAAGCTAAAAAGAAAATTATGAGCACAAAAGGCAGTAAAGGAGAGTAAACGTTTAGAGGAATCTCAAGAGACTTTCAAGTTCTCAAACCTTGTGCAGATCTCCTATAAAAAGGACACCTGGTTGAGTGTTTACACACACTTCTCTCCACATGGAAACTCTCTCTCTCACAGTATTGGAGAGGACACAACTTTCTCCTCTCTAAAACTCTCTCCTTCCCCTTTTATCAAAAAAATTCCTCCTTGCTTAGTTAGGCATAGGAGGGTCTTCCAGGGTCACAACCCTAGACTTTTTCGAGTCCTTTGTGTTAGTCTTGCAGCTCCTCCAGGCAACAAGAATATTAAGCCAAAGAATCTCCAATCAACCCAGAGGAGAACACAAAATCCAATCCCGGTGAAATATCCTTTTTTTTTTATAGTACCCAAGAGGAAAAAAGGATGAAAGGAAGAAAAAAAAGAGAGGAAAGGAAGAGAGGCTGGTTCCTACTACCTCAAGCCATAAAAATCAACTCAATTGATCAGAGCACAACAATTGTTTGGGTTATTGAGGTAAGGAGGTTTGGAAGTAAAACGCCCGTATCCCAATTTAATAAAATAAAACAATTAAATAAAGGAAATTACCAAAATACCCTTGAAACCCGGGATATGTAATCCAGTGCCAAATAATATCCATAAACCTTATTATTCTGTGATGTTATAAAGAAATAGAAATAAACCGACTTATCAAGCCATAACTCAAACCTGACAAAATCCGCCGAAACAACACCATAAGAAATCCCGGCCAACCGCCAGTAAAGAAATAGAGTCAAGTGAAACATCTCAAAATAAATCTGTATGCAGCGAAAAAAAGAAATAACAAAAGTTATAGAAAGGAAAAATGTTATGCATGTCGGCTCTATGGATCCAACCCAAAGAAGACACAAGCTACCTGCTGAGAAACCGCGTCTGAACTCCGAGTCGAAGTAAAATCTCTATACGCTAGCTAGGGTCTGAAAAACAACGGTGGCGGATATGTGAGTCGCCTACTCAGTGAGCATTAAAAGTCAAATATATATATATATATATATATAAGTGAAGTTATGCTCGTAGGGTGAGTAGTCTACGAGCACAAGTATAGCATACAAGCAAATAATCAGAATCACACACCATATGCACAGTATTCTCATGGCATTATTGTTATTGTTGTTATAATTAGTTTTAGTGTGTTTTTAAATTCAGGGCCCTCCTACTGTGAGTCAAGTCTCGGTAGCGCATCTAGCCAGATCCGGGTGTGAAAACCCAAGTGTCGCACCTCAGAAGGGGTAGATTCTGAGGCATAAACCACCGATAATCCTCGAGTGGCCGCTAGCTCCCTGAGGGTGCGCTCAGACACACCTAACAGGTGCAAGTCTTCCAGGGGTGCACCTACCTTCCCCTGGGATAACCATGCTAAACCGCATAACGTGACCCGAGGGTACCCAACCCTCCCTCGGGGCTACCGATCAACTTCACAGTAGAATTAAGTATTTTATTCTCAATTATTTTTATATGATTCAATGTGCCTTACATTATATTTTCCAGGGATGTGTGATCTTTATGTGTTGTTTTCATATCCGGGCCTTCGTCCCATATCCCACACTATCACCCAAACATAATAACATGTTATATTTCATAAAAAATTCCTTAAACTAAAATTAAGCATCTGAGAGCAAACAGGCACACAAATCCAATCACCGCATGTAGCAATCAGGGCAGGTAAACCAACTAAACACACCAACATGCATTCACAAACATATATAAAAGACTTATAACGTCACCTCAACAACGATGATCCTGAGGAGCTTTCCCCGAGCCAGATCCTCCAGCTCTCGAGGTGTTACCCGTGCCTGAATACCAACACATACAATAATCACAAAATAGCTTTTAAAACAAAAACGTGCATGCATGCTAATGATATGCTCAACCGAGTAAATCCGGACCCTAACTATCCGATTATGGAATTTTAGGGTCTAAGCCCAAGAAGATGTTCCTTAACCGACTACATCTCCAAAAGATAGGGACCTAAGGTTCACAGGGTCTAAGCCCATCTAAGTATATAAACAGATTCCCGGGCCTAAGGCCCACTTCCTTAAGTCCATAACTACTCATTTATGAACTTGGGCTTAAAGTCCATTCCTTTAAGTCTATAAAACATCCAAGTGTTCAAAGAGTTAGATTATTGGGCCTGGGCCCGGTTTCCTAGTTTTCTGTTCTAAGGTCATTCCCGAGCCCAAGTCTATTCGGCCTACAGTTCTAACCGTGTCGGTAAGTTTCCGGCCACACGCACTCACTCCCCGCTCTCGGTATTCCACTAATTCTTTTATAAATAAATGTACATATAAATAATAAATCCATCCAATTATGTACAAACTCAACTGAGACCAAAACCAGAAATAAATACCATTTAAAGCCGAAAGGAATTTCTTGTATGTCGGAACAGTGACCCAAGCCTTGCCGGAAAAATTTCCGAGCTCGCCGGATTTCGGTCAACCTCGCCGGAAATTCCACAACACCGCCAGAAACCGACCACAATACACTGCCAATCCCCAAAAAAAAAAAAACAAACTCAACAACATAGAAAGTGTTAACGATCCAAGAACAACCAAGGTTTCCAGATCCTTACCGGGGAAGAAGAATCCACACTGCTGGCGTCAGATCTGTGCACAAACACACCCAACCCAAGCCTGCCATCGTCCCAAAACCACCACACACACACGAACACCGGCAACACCACAACACATCAGAAGCAACTCAATACCGTTCACCATTCTAAACACAAAACGAAAGAAAGAAGATTAAGGGGTTGAGTCCTTACCCGAAATTGAATCCCAATAGCCTGGGATGGATTTAGAACCTCAAGAACTACAGCACGAAACCCCCTCGCCGGAGAACCCTATCCGACCACTACCCCGCTGCAGCAACAACACACCCGACCATTAAACCCCGACAACACCAAGTCGAACCACCAGACGCCGTCACAAACCACCACCCACAACAAACAAAGCCAACCACAAGAAAATCAACAACCCGAAGGGAACCAAGAGGCACAAAGAGGAAGAAGCAAGGGCGGTACAACTCACCTCGACGACGAACTACCTCGGCGTCGCACCACGAGTTGCCGCGAGTCCTTCCCTGCAACTCCTCCCGAGTTTGACTACAGGTGGCGGCGAGGCATTAGGTGGCGACCACGATTAAAGAGAGAAAGGGTGTGTGGGTGAATCAGGAGAAGAAGAAAAACAATCAAAGGAAACAGAAGAAGAGATAGAGGGGATATGGAGCCGTTGGTTGCACGATTTGAGGAGAGGAATCGTGGGCAGTTGGTGAAAGAGGGAATCGTGGGCTACGACAGTAGAAGAGAAAAGGAGAAGAGAAAAGAAAAGAAAAAGAAGAGGGTTAGGGTTTTGACCCGCCTGGTCAAAACGACGTCGTTTCGTTTTGGCTTGGGGCGGTCAACCCGCCCTGGCTTGGTCAACACTATTGTGTTTTATTTTTCCCTTTTCTTTTCTAACCCAAAACGATGTAGTTTTAATAAGAACCACCACAAACTCCTCTGCTCACTCCAAAACACGATTAATACCGACCAAACCCGAGCAAAGGACAAAACCAATTTAAAGTAAATATTTTTCCTTGGGAAAAATAACTTATCTTCCATAACCAAAAACCTGGAAATTCCTCGAGGGTATAATTGGAATAAAATTCCCAAAAATTCCATAAACCAAAATTACGAAAAACCGGGGCGTTACTGGAAGCATTTATGCATCGGTTACTGCGGGCTAATGCACAATAAGTAAGTTGTTGGTCATGTTAGTACCCCTAAAAAAGAGGGTTGAGTAAGACATGAGGAGTTGAGGTTATGGTGAGAGGGCTTGGATATTCACATAGTAGTTATTGCCATTTAAGGTTCATTGCATAAACACCTTGTAGATTCATGGTAGTAATGCAATAAGGTTAATCATGACATGCATTACTAGTTTAAACATAAGTGTACTTATGTTTGGTGTGTTTGTAAAGGCTCAATGGAAGAGGACTCCAAGGACGAGTGAGGGGGACAATAAGGAGAAGAATCGTGTAAAGTGGGAGCAATAAGGAAAAGAGTTGCATAAAACACGACTATTCTCCGGCACTGCAGCAGGAGTGCAAGGAGGAGAACTTATGGAAGAAGGTGAACCACGGAAGAAGACATAGCTAGCTAAAGGATCTATAATTTTTTGCAAGGAATTCACTTAACAGTTGCACTAGCTTGCCTTGTGGTAGTGCAAATATTTTGAGCGAGTATTCCAAAAATACATGGGGTTAGGGTTGTGACCCATGTATCTTGGAAATATTTTCAAAGTAATAGGTGCATACATGTTTTAGGTGTTGTTTTTGGTAATGGATTTAAATCTTGCTTAGGACTTGTATTTGTATAAGACTTTTGTGTCAGGTAGTGTGATTGTCTGTAAAATAATGAATAAAGGAAGGAGTGAGTGCCTAGGTGTTCTCGGGCACCAATGTTGTTTAACAGGTTGTGTGTGCTTGTATATGCAATTGAGTTGAATTGCATGGAAGTTGATGAGCAAACACTCAGGGTAATGCTTGGGCCAAGTCTTGAATGTCCTAAGGTGACATGTTTAGTAAATGATGATAAGGCTAATGATGCTTTATGATTGGTTGCATGTGTGTGTTAAGGTGGGTTAATATATGGTGTGACGTGTTGCGTACACATGGTTAGACGAGTGTTGTCATTTGTCTAAGGACCTGAAAGGATGTAGCTAAGTAGTCCAATGTCAACCTCAGAGTCGAACTAAAATAAACCAAAGAAATGAGTTAAACTAAGACACAATTTTATTATTATTTTTAGTTATATTAATATTATTATTCTTATATATTGTTATTTCTCAAAAATATTATTACTTTCTATTTAATAATTATATACTTGTTAAATTATTGCTATCAAGTATTTCATCACTATTAGTCTTTATTATTATCGCTTATATGATTATTATTATTTCTGTTGTTATTATTTTCTGAGATTTTTTTTTATGATATACTAATTATTTAGGAGATAAATATTTACAAATGTCGTAACTTTTATATAACTGGATATAGTATTTTAATGGAATCTGTTTTAAACGATAATAACGGATTCAGTGTGACAAGTCGACAAATAATTGTTTTACAGACATCACGTATGCCATTTTATTGAGCATTTTTATGTGACCGTATTTTGTTATAATATATACAAATGAGTATGACAGGACATGTTAAGTACCAGACTTTCAAGGTGTATCAAGTGAGGATGAATAAATTATGTATGCCGAATTGCATGTGAGGCACGTGCTGGCGATAACGGTATTCTATTTTATGCGTTATTGTTGGTGCATTGCTGATGTTATAATTATAACTGTTACTAGTTGTGTGCTTATGCATGCCTTTTACTTTATGGATATACCCTGTGGGGATACTTGTCACTTGAGTGGTGTTTAATGATGACATCTATTGCCGGTTATGTGTTGGGTATTATATGTTAGTGGATGCGGTCTGTCTGTGATGCGAGACCTGTCGATTATTGTGGTGCGTGATTTGCTAACATATCTGACGAGTGTTGTATTGCCATTTGTCGACTCAAGATCAGATTTGAAGAATAAGAGGTTATTATGGTCGTGATAATATCAGAAAGCGAGAGTGTCACAATAATAGGTGTTGGTACGGCCAGATGGTAGTCTTGAGAGGGTCTTGCGGTTTTGCGCCTCTTGGTCCTTGTTGTTTGATGGGTTGACGTATAATTTTTATTCGTCCGGGAGGGAGGGTCTTGCGGTTTTGCGCTTCCTGCCGTGAGGGTTTTGTAATTTGCGCCATACAGTTTTTTTTTTGTGATTGCTGTTATTTGTGCGCAGGTACCCATAGTTGTAATTTTATTCAGAGGTACCAGTTGTAATTTCTTATTGATACTCTTGTGAGTTATGTTGTTCCCACTGTCGATCTATTGGATTTCATCAAGTTTTGCATAAATTGTTGTTGGAAATATAAAATTCTTCCGCAGTGCAATTGGTGATGTTCCCATGCTCAGATGACGATTGTGTCATGTTATGCTTTGCAATATATGATAGTCACATGAAGCACCGTATCTCAGTAGTTACTATACATTTACTAAATAGAATTCGGGTCGTTTCATAATTAATTGGCCAATCTGTTGGAATACATACTTAACCACCTAGAATAAAGAACCTAGAATAAAGAACGGTTAACATTATGCAATTTAAACAACAATTGAATTATTATTTTAAAACTAATAGGTTGACCTTAGACTCCTTAATAAAATAATCACAATGTAATTTACTAATTAATAGGTTGACACGTTTATTATTTTTAAAAATTATTTAAAAAGTAATATTTGATGCGTCTATCTCCTAAAATAAATAGGTCAACCTCGTAAAAATACTAAAATATAGTTTAGGATAACATTTCTTGTTAAAACTTAGATAGAAATAAATATATTCTTAAAAAGGAAAAAAATATTACTTAGATTTTAAAATTAATAATAATCTTTCTAAAAAAAATTAATAATAATCTAATTTCCTTAAAAAAATTAATAGAAATCTAATATAATATATAATAGCAGAGCATACTCAGGGTGTTATGTTGTTTTGACAAGTGACTTCGTAATAAAATGACACAGGGAATCAAAAAAGTGTTAGAACATCCATAAAAAGAAAAAAATATATTAAAATATAGCAAATGACATAATCTAATTTATTATAAATTGGTGTTGACTCCCACGCCTCAAAATAATCTTCATCACTTTTTTAAAGGTATTCTATTCTCCATTTTCAAGATAGCCTCAATCTTTCACTTAGTAAATCTTCTTTCAAATATAAGAACATGCTTACTAAGACAAATTTCAAGAATTTTCCGGACAAAATTATAAATTTATTGTTTTCATATCATTTAACATTATTTTTTTTAAAAAAATATATTTTTTTAAACAAAGAAAAGCAAAAGCAAGGCTTGCTCTCTTTTATATGTTTATTTTTAAAGATATCATAGAGATTTCAAAATAGAAAATCTATTTTCCTATTTTCTATTTATAAATTACATATACTAATATATTATTATTTTTACTCTTTTATTTATTCTTTTCTTTTTTTTAATACATTATATTTTTGAAAATTCATGCACAATATGACACCCGCGGGATTCACCGGGTAGGAGACTAGTTTTGTATTAAATTTATTGACTATGAGAAATTTTATGGTGGGGACTCCCCAAGTTTGATTTGTTGTAGACCCCTATTTATGTTAATAAATTACCTTTGATTATTGGCTCTTTTTATTCTAGGGTTTATTTATTTCTCCATTCTACCTTATAGGTTCCATTCATCCACTAAAATTTATATTATTTTCTTATTTATTATGTATTATTTAGGAAATAAATCTCCATATTTAATATATACACTTATATGGTTTAATTATTCCTAATATAACTGAATTTAAGATCTAGTCTACAACAAATCAAACTTGGGGAGTCCCCACCATAAAAATCCCTCAAGTCGATCACGCACCTCTGATATATTTAAGCAAATTCCCACACAACCACATTTGAGAATATTAAGAATAATAAGCGAGTTCCCAGGTGTCTCTTACTTAGCAATTAGCATAAGGGCGTTACCCAAAATTACAATGGTTTTGTGGCAATCCACTGTGTGCTTCTCATATAAAAAAAAAAAAGAATAATAAGCGAGAGAGGCTGATATAGTGTATTAATTAATTGCATGTAACGTTCTGGCCAATCTAAACGGGTGCTTGAATCAATCTCCCTCTGACATTTTTTCTACAGGTACAGAAAACTTGTTGCAGGTCTGATTTTCTCATGAACGACTGATTGAAAACTGCTAGATCAATAATCATCGGGTACTACTGTATGTACAACAAGGGGACTTCTCACACGGTGCTTGCCATCAGACCACACCACTGATGCAGACTCCAAGGTTTGAGGTTTCAAGCCTTCACCAACAACGGTCACAGTAAAAGACTGCTTCTCATTTATGGCCTTGAAGGAGAGTACTTGAGGCACCACTTTGATCTTCAGTTTTGGAGAAGACACCACTTGGGCCCTATAGTTGGAGTCAGCAACACCAACATTTGTAACTGTTCGGTTGAACACAATCTTGAAAGCTTCAGATTCTGGTACTTTTACCACCATTGATGGGTAATTTAGGCCGCTTTGTGATCCTTTAGTACTTGTGCCGGTGGGGCAACTAACACTCTCTCCAATTATTGTTTTGAGTTTGGCTGCATCATAGCCATTGCTACAGAGAAATTTGACGTAGTCATCCTTTGAAGTTTCGTACACAAGACCAGGATTAATAGCTTCCACTGGATTTATATGACCAGACCCATAATCAAATTCATCCGTGGCAACTTTTGTGTTGTTCATGGGCCAAGCTGATCAACCCACATATGACAGAATGTTTGTTAGTCACAGATCGGGCAGGAAATGGACATTATTATAACTTAGAGAAGAAAAGGTTTAGGTGCGTACCAGTGGTCATAATGGCAGACTTAATGGCTGAAGGGGACCAATCAGGATGGGATGCTTTAACATAAGCTGCTACACCGGCAACATGGGGGCAGGCCATGGAGGTCCCTGAAAGAATATTGAATTTGACCCTTCTCTTCTCATCCGGAGATTCCGTGGGTGATATAGTAGGTGGGAAGGCAGCCAATATATCTACACCGGGAGCACTAATATCTGGCTGCATTATTATATATATTTTATTTAGCATATATGAGCATATATAAAAACACTAGTACTTAAAATATGTATCAAAATTAAAAAGAAGGTTAATCAATTAATTATTAGGTTGTGACATGATCCATCCATCCGCTTACCTTGAGAATATCCTGTGAAATCATGTTTGGGCCTCGAGAAGAGAAAGAAGCAACAATTGGTGCGGAAGAATCCTTGATACCTTCACTTTTGAGTATTTCACCCCGTGGCAATCTGTACGACATAATTAATTGGTTACATGGAATCACTAATTATTCCAAGGAAACAAAGAGGAGGATCCTGAGAACAAATTGAATAAAGACAGAGGCATGCAGAGAGTTTAATTGGATAAAACTTAAAAATTAATTACTTGGTGGAATTCTCATATGCTTCAACTGCAACGTAGTCCTGGGAACTTAAACCCACTGCAGGCAGTGGGACAATATAGGAAACATCAGGCGAGGAAAATGGGGTGATTGCTCCAATTGCGCCAGCTTTTGCGACAACATCAGCACTTCCAATGTCGTCGCATACCACAATTTTTCCCTTCACCTTTTTACTATCCAAACATCCGCGATCACAAGACCTGAATAAGTAAGGAGATCATGAATCACGCAGTGGCAATGCATGCCTGCCTTTTTTTTTTTTTTCATATATATGGTTTCATTGCTGTGCTATGAAACAAAAACAATCATTAGGGTCTAGTAGAGTAGAGCAGGGAAGGGAGGGCAGCAGAATTTACCCTGCAACACTTTGACAACTTGGATCAGATACTGCTGCAGCCTTTCCGTGAATTAGAGGAAACTTTGTTCCATTTAGAGAGAAAGAGTTTATTCCATTCCCCTGTTAGTAGTATTCATCATATATAAACAACAGGTAGTCAAGTCAGATGATCTCAGAACCGAAAGAAAAATGAACATCAAGTAGTATGCATTAAGGAGCCAGGCATGATGGATGCATACGATAAATGTCTTATTGTTTCCGAGGACAAGTTTGGTGACGAGAAGGCGATCAGTGGTGCTTGCTGCGACGGAGAATAACCATGGAGCCACACTTCCTACGGTGCCACGATCAGGGCCGCTGTTACCAGCAGACTGTAGGGTAAGGATTCCTTTGGCCATTGCATGGAAAGCACCAATCGCTATAACGTCATGCTCTAATGGTTGTGCAGAATTGGGACCAATGGAGATGGTGATGAGGTCCACGCCGTCGGCTATGGCATCATCGAAGGCAGCCAGAATGGCAGCTGTAGGACAGTCGCCGACGCCACAAACTTTATAAGTAGCAATTCTTGAAGAGGGAAGGCCTCCCCTTGCTGAACCATTCCCCACTCCAAAAAAGCTTGCGTTTCTTACTATGTTCCCTGCTGCTGTAGAGGCTGTATGGGTTCCATGACCCAGACTATCCCTTGCAGAACCAAAGTCCTCTGAATAATATCTCGCCCCTATTACCTTCCTGATTAATTAATTAATTGTTAATCAATTTTATTAAAAATAAAAAGCATAAGAAAATTATTTATATATATATAGCTTCGCTTACTTGTTGCATGTAAAATTCCTTCCCCCTTTACAGGCACCTTTCCATTTGGCCGGTGGAGCACCAAAGCCCTCATCACTGAAGCTCTCCGATTCTGGCCAAATTCCACTGTCGATGACGCCAACTACAATGTCACTTGCAGCCCTCCTAGGACTTTTGCTTGAGGACTCCCTGAAACCCATGAAGTCCCATGATCTTGTGGTCTGGAGTTTCAGCTTTGTACTTGGAAACACAGATACCACTCCTTCCCTACCTGTTTGTACAATACATATATATACATAGTCTTAATTATCTAGCTAATTACCACTATACAACCCGAATACATAGTTATGATCAAATACGACATAAGATGCATGTCTGTAATGTTTTGCATCACGACTTACTTTCTAGGCTTTCTGCCTCTTTCTTGGTGAGTTTGGCAGAAAATCCATTGAAACTTCTTATATAACTTCTAATCAGCAAATTTTCTAAGGAGCTGTAGAGTGAAAAAAAAAAAAATATATCATTCACAGCAATGTTTAACTTAAATAATAAGGACTATATGACTTGAAATTGCCCCAGCCTTACCTTTGCTGAGTGACTTCTTGAAGCAAACTAAGTTGATGAGAAGACTGTCTGTAATCCCCTTCAGGAAGTGAGCCCATGTACACAATGTACTCCTGCATTTCCATCATACATGGGCAGGAAAAAAAAATTATATCAGGTTGCAAAAATTGTCCATATCAGGAGTACTAACATGCTAGCCACTGTTGATATTTTAACGTATTAAGATTTTCTTTTAAATAAAAAAGAAAACTATTCTGTGCACAACTAAAAACTTGCAGACTTGCCTTTCTATCTTCTTCTGCAGCATTGCACAGTTGGCTTGCGACTATGAGCATGCAGGAAAGAACGCAAAAGTGTAAGTTTATTGCCATTGCTTGTTTCTTGAGACTTGGACAGCACCAATAGTCGTATTTTATAGCCGGTTTTAGGTGACGAATCCTCAATCCATTAAGACGCGAAATTTAGTTTCCTTAAAAATGATTCATCATCTGATTTTGGTGCAGAAGTTAACGCGTTTATTGAGTTTATTCTTTTCTTTTGTATTTGGATGATGAGTTAGTTTTGGCAATGTATGTATTCTGGATTTTGTAGAAATCTTGCAGATTCAGTTTCCTTAGTTATACAAACGTTGTCGGGAATAAATGCTTTCTAGAATGGTGGATGTTCTTTGTACCTGGTGATTTTACAAACCCATATTATCTTCACATTTTTTTGTTGTGCTACGAAATAGAAGGTAGAACTCTAGCAAATCAAACTAAAACCCTGTCTTTTTTTTTTAAAAAAAATAATTTCCTTTTTAAAAAAATAAATTATTTTCCATAGGTGGGAGGAGACGGTCCAAATTATTTTACAATCACATTCATTGACTACAATCTTGAATTTTTATTGGGAGGAAATCTTGACTTATTTTTTGAACAATAATACTAGGCGATATATGGTCAATATCTGAATTTCAAATCAACATTAAATGAGTTTTGATTTGAATCAGTATAAGTTAACGATATACATGAATCAATGTCAATATACAGTCAGTATACTAATCATTATGTCGATATGAGTGGATATCTTGACAAGTCTTTCTGTATCAAGTATCAACATAATATATGAAGCATAACTAGAGTAATACCTGGCCCGCCGCGGGTATTAGACGTTGCGGTACAAAAGTAAAATAAACATTGGAACAATAATATAATAAAACCATACCTAATGTTGGTATAAAATTCACATCACAAAAAATATCCAAAAAGAATCCTATGCGTGTCAAAAGATAAACTACCCTGGAGCTCTATGTGGCTTTTCTTGTTTTAAAAAAAGAAATTTTGGAAACATTTAATTTTTTTGATATATTTAAATTTGACTCATTACTCTATTTTATTGGATTATATTTGTATTTTATTAATGTGAGTATCGGGTGTGTTGTATCTATTCATGCATAATTTACTGGGAGGCAAAAGTTTTTTTTTTTTTTTTTGAACATCAGATGATATGCTGGGAGGCAAAAGTTAAAGGCAAGAACGACAATGCAATTGTATCTTTTGATATGGACACTGAAGAGTTCAAAGTGACACTCCAACCCGAAGACAATATCAGTTTCTTTTTCGGAACTTGTTGTTTTTTTGGTAAACAAGTCCATTGCCATGATCGTAAGGAGAGAGGATGGACTGAGTAGCGAAAAGTGTTTTGAGGTATGGGCACTATTTGAACATGGTATTAAAGAGTTGTGGACTAAATTGTTTACAATTGTAGGGTTTCCTAGGCTAGAAGTTCCAATTGCTTCCCGGGACAATGGAGACTTATTTTTCAAACATACCCTGGTGGATTGCTCATAAAGAAGTTCATGTAGTTGGTGTTAGATAATTAACGTGAACAATCAAAAAAATTAGGAATCAAAGAACGATAATTTAATTCTCAATAGAATAGATAACATAATATACACAACTTAATATTATATGAGCCACCTAAAAGGAAATATTCTTACAGTTGGATGATGTTCAGATTACTATCTTTAACAGATTGTTCCTTACATGACCTCTCAGGTTTCGCTTCAAGAATTGGAGAATCAACATGACACTCGGCCTGTTAGGCTCCATCAGTTGTCTTTATAATAATCAGGGTGGTTGCGTTTTATTCCGTGGGAATACATTGTGTCCATCCATCATTTTTTTTTTGTCTCGGCTGTATACTTGCTTCAAACTGTGTAATTATCATTTCGAGAAATTTTATTAGAATCTCTTTTCACTAATTAGCAATGGCTTTTCAATTTTGAGTGATTTTTTTTGGAGATTTAATTTCCATTCCAAAATATTTCATACACATTTTTTAGTGTAATCTATTCCATTTTTTTGTATCATGATTTACGTCTTAGTAATTGGGTTTCCTCGTTCTTGAACTTGTCCTCTTTGAGCTTTATTTTTTTTTTTAAAAAAAGAACAATGTTGGTCACGTATAAATTCGCATAATTTCTTTTGGGGGATTCATCAACAAATTGCGGATTCTTTTTTTCTTTAGCAAAATTAGATCACTATATATACATATATATGTTGATCAATAAATCACTACATATGCGAAAGGTATGGTAAAGATCAACGTCGATGCAGCAGTGGATATGGTTCGCCAGATTGCTGCCCTAAGTGGTGTTCTTAGGGGGCTGATGGAGCATGGATTTGTGGCTTTGGCAAATGTCTGGTTCCATGTTCAGTATTCTTGTCTGAGTTGAGGGCAGTGCATGAGGGTCTTGTTCTTGCTAGCTCTCGACAGTTGACTAAGGGTGATTATTGAATCGGATCATCAAGAGTTAGTGGCCGTCTTAAATGGTGAGGTCTCTACCCGTCTTGGTTGTTTGCCTTTATTGTAGGAAATTAGGCAGCTAGTTTCTACCTTTGAGGAATGTTCTTTTCATCATGTATTTCGTAAGTGCAATCTTTGTTGCAGACTTTCTGGTCAAATCTGGTCTTTCGTTGTCTTTTGATTCTGTGGTCCTTGAAAGGCCTCCACTGCTTTGTACCCGGTTGCTGCAAGACGATATTCGTTCTTGCACACGGGAAGTTTCTATTTAATGTAGTGCTCGTTGTTCATCATAAAAAAAAATCACTACATATAAGTGAAGAGAAACTGGATGCATTCTGCAATGCCATCCTCTTGATGTCTATATATTAATCAAATAATTACAAACTGAGATAGTGATGTACACTATAGTTACCTAATACAAGTAATATACAAAACCCTAACAACATATGCCCTAACTAACTCTGAGATCAACATTATCCCTTATCACTCCCCAGCAATTTGAGGGTGGCAAAATTGACCAAACTTAAATTGTCACAAAGTTGTTGGAAAGCCTGTGTGCCTAACGGCTTAGTAAAAATGTCAGCTAATTGTTGGGAAGCATCAATATGTGTAACAAAGATGTGACCCCAACGCATCCTCTCACAAACAAAGTGAAGATCGACCTCAACGTGTTTGATGCATTGATGCTGCACCAGATTATTAGCCAAGAAAGTAGCAGACTTGTTACCACAATGAACAACAATGGGTTGCCGAGGTGGATAGCCAAGAACAGTTAAGAGGGACCTTATCCAAAATAAATCAGCCACAACCGTGGCTAGTGTCCGGTATTCTAACTCTGCACTACTCCTAAAGACAGTATGTTGCTTCTTTATACACCAAGAAACAAGAGTACTCCCAAGAAAAACACAGAATCCAGTGGTAGACGACGAGTAACCAAGCACCCTGCCCAGTCTACAAAGAAACTGAAGAATCTGCTTGACATCTTTCCAATGATCGGTGGTAGGTGAGTGCATGAATGGGCAAACTATATTTACCGCAAAGGAAATATATGGACGGGTAAATGTCAAGTACTGTAATGCACCAACAATGGTGTGATAAAGCTTCTGATCAGCCTCGGGTAGCAAGGTGCCAGAGTGAAGCGAGAGCTGAAACTTGGGCTGCATTGGTGTTGGTGCTGGTTTGACATCTACAATATGTGCTCGCTCAAAAATTGATTGTAAATATTTCTACTGGGGCAAGAACAAGCCATCTAGAGCAGAAGTGATTTGAAGTCCCAAAAAATAATGAAGCGGTCCAAGATCAATCATCTGAAATTCTTGTTTCAAAGTATGAAGAAGTTGTTGCAATAAAGTCGGATGAGAAGTAGTAATAACAATATCTTTGACATACAATAGAAGATAAGCCACACCATCAGCCGACTGCAAGGTGAACAGTGAAGCATCAGACTGACTGACCTAAAAACCTTTAGCAAGAAGAAAAAGTGCAAATCGTTGGTACCAAGCCCATGGAGCTTATTTGAGACCATAGAGTGCCTTTTGGAGCTTACACACATGACCCGAGTAGGCTGGATCAACATAGCCTAGAGGCTGGAATATGTAGACATCCTCCTGCAAAACACCATTCAAGAAAGCATCTTTTACGTCCAATTGCTGCACCGGCCAGCGATTAGACAATGCAATAGTGAGAACTATACGAATTATTGCTGGCCAAATAACAGGACTATAAGTCTCATCATAGTCATCTCCGGCTTTCTGTGTGTAACTCTGAGCCACCATCTGAGCCTTATAACGCTCTAAGGTGCCATCTGATTTGTATTTTCGACGGTACACCCATTTAGACCCAACTATATTTACTGGAAAAGATGGTTTGGGAACAAGCAACTAAGTGTGGTTGTGTTGCAAAGCCTGGAACTCCTCATCCATTGCAGCACGCCAATTACTATCCTTGGAATCACGAAGATAGATTGTGGGATCGGAGTCTATAATACTGGAAATAAGAGATAATTTTTGGAGTGTTTTGCGGGTGCCATCACGAGACCGTGTCATCATGGAGTGTGTAGGGGCAGTTGGTTTGGGAGCAGGGGGAGGCAGATTAAGTGGAGGTGTTGGAGAAAAAGGAGTTTTGGGAATAGGTAATAGAGGGAAAGCTAAAGGGGTAGGAGGAGATTGATGCGAAGGAGGAGAGGAAGAGATATGTATGGGATTAGAGGAAGTGGGAGAAAAATTTTAGGGTGCTGAGTGTGATGATAGAGCTGACGTGATGGGTAGTTAAAATACAACCGTAGGAGAAAAGAATAAAACAACAGATGGGCCTTTAGACGTAGAAGGATGAGAAGAAGTGAAACGCCCGTGTCCCAATTTATAATATAAAATAGAATTTAAATATAAAATGACCAAATTGCCCTTATCATTCCCGGGACACGAAAAATCATCAACTAAACACCCGTATCCCACATAACCCATTAAATTAATTACAAAATGTGAAAAGACCAAAATGCCCTTCTACCCGGGATACGATATCAAGAACAAGATCAACATTTAATCAACAAATAAATAATACAATAGAATCAAGTACGCAGCGGAAGACAAAAATACATAGCAACATGCATGCAATGAACCCTATGGATCCGACCCGAGGAGGAAAGCACCGCCACCTGCCGATATGCACCACTGCTCAAAGAACAGTTAACCTGTGAGAAGACTGTGAGGGGGTGAGACCAACCACTGTCTCACCACAAACAAATAAACCATAGTATACAACTACAAGTCAACCACAAATACACTGGCATTAAGCAATAGCAATCACAGTGCACAAACAAGTCACAATACACAACACAAGCCATCATCCGACTTTAGACCATCACTTATCATTACTTATATTACTATCATTGTTATTAGGTTTAAATATTTTATTAGGGCCCACTACTGTGTGCGTCGAGCTCGGTCCCGTCTCATGAGACAACCAGGGCGTAAGCCCAATATAACCCGGGCAAGGCCCAATACAATCAGTGAGAGAGAGAGATAGACAGAGAGAAAGAGGGAGGTAGAAAGGGGGAGATAGAAAGAGGGAGGTAGAACCGGTTATAACAGACCCATATGCTAAACCGCATATACCATGCTATCCCCCATGAAATCCCGAGGGATATCACTTCCCGCTCGAACCAACCGGTCAACAGCCCCACAGTAGAATTATTATACTTCGTTATTCTCAATTATGCTTAAAGAGTTGTGCCATACGTTATGATCAAACAGGGTTGTGTGGATTTAACATTTTATTTTCCAAGTCCGGGCCTCCAGCCCTCAAGTCACCACACGAACCTCAGAATCATATATCATAATATTTAATCATATCAAAACATCTCATGCTCAACTGGCATATCATATCACACAAGCACACGATTCACATAATCAGACATACCGAATCAAGATATCATCATTAAGATATAAATGCAAACAAGAACATCAATACAGCAGGCATACAAGCATGTAGCACTCAATACCAACCAAGTATTACGACTTCTTGTACCAAGTTTATTAACCGAGCATTGTAGGCAGTAATGCATACAAAGGTTTATAAGTCCTCACCTGGGCCATATTAATTGTCTCGGAACCTGAAGCTTTGTTCCGCCTCGACATTCCTATGTCCTCAACATCCTACGACATACACATCACATATGACACTTATTCATGGCAAAGACTAAATGCATGCTAAAGATGAAATCTTGAGCCTTCTAGTCTGTTTGTGTTCGTTAACCGTGAATCCACTAATAGGTTGGGGTCTAAGCCTAAATATAATCCTTAAACTCCATAATTTCATATTTAACTTAAATCCATATTATAGTTGTTGGGCCTAAGCCCATATAAACTTAATCAAACCTTATCGAGCCTAAAGCCCTTCTCAAATACAAGCCATTGGGCCTAAAGCCCACCTCATTAGTCATTGGGCCTAAAAGCCCATATACAATTAATATGACATTAATTGGGCCTAAGCCCGGCCCATCCTCATAATCACATTAACCGAACTCCCGCGCCCGTTCCCGTGTAGAAGCACCCCGTCACTACAGCCCTTCCTTCTACTTGCAGTGGTGGCGGCGGCTAAGGAGAAGGAAGAGATAATGGGTGGCTGTGCGAGAGAGAAGAGGAAGGAATCATTGGGTTCGTGGGAAAAAGAAAGAAAAGAGATGTGGAAAGAAGAGAGTTTAGGTTAGAGTCATTGCTTGCACGATCTGAGGCGAGGAAGAGATCGTGGGAGAGAAGTGGGGCGGCGAGAGAAAAAAGAGGAAAGAAAAAAAAAAGAGAGAAAAAAAGAGAGAAAAGGAGAGTTAGGGTTGGCCGGCCTAGACCAAAACGACGTCGTTTTGGTCTAAGGCGCGATCAACTATTCCTGGTCAACGCGCGCATAGAGTTAGGTTTTATTTATTTTTTATTTTTTTTGCCTTAACCCAAAACTACGTAGTTTTAATAAACTGCAAGAAACTCTGTGTTCCACCTCGAAACTCCAATTAACCCCAAAGAAACCGACTAAGGATTAATTCCAGATATGTAATTAATAGTTTCAAGGGAAAATAAATAATTATAATAGTTTTCTTGACCAAAAATCCGGGAAATTCTGCAAGGGTAAAATTGGAAATAAAATTCCGAAAATTTCATAGAAATTTAAAACAAAAATTCGAGGCGTTACAGTTCTACCCCACTTAACAGAATTTCGTCCTCGAAATTTACATGACAAGTCAAGCAACCAAGTACTTAACTAACACAACGGATGTCACACGGTATCAAATACCGTCGGCCAAAACTACGAAGTAGAACCATCGTGTCCATCAATCACATTTCCAAGCAAGGACTCCGATATACCAAGTTGATCGTCGACTTAGTCTAACATGATCAATAGATCGTAAGATCAAAGCATTAAACCAAGAGTCTTATCCAAACGTCGTCACCATTATCAATACCCGAATCCATAACCCATTTCATTTATCATCACTCAACCAAATATTTCCAATCTTTTAATCCATTAAGCATATTCTCAGATACAAAATCTCAAATTGTTACCTACGTAACAAGATCATCACTCCCAATGTGAATACCTCAAAGCCAAAAATCCATAATCAATTTCATGATCTGAACCTCATTGTATTTTCTCTATCACACACCAATTCAACCAAAAACCGGATACACATAAATCCCAGATCATAACTTAGGCACTAGAAACGAATCGTCACCGAAATATCATAATTATAATTCCAAAACTTAGACTCCTCAAGACCCAAACATCCATTCATAACTCATGCTCACAAATCTATTCCTCAAATCATTCCTAGCACAAGCATCAAAGTTTCTCTGACGAAGAGGTTAAATTATCACTGTATCTCTCAACACATAATTAATAACTTAGCAATTAAATCACAATACCTGAGATCACCTAAAAATCAAACCTCAATGTAAACATACTCCTAGCATCCTCATCAATCACATAAACTATAACCTTGACAAAGATCCATGACCAAAACCTTTTAATCACAATCACCATCAATATCTCAAATCTCAACAAAGTGAAGTACCTCAAATATCATCAAAAGATATTCCCAAACATATCATTAGATCAACCTCAAATTAATTGAAGAAATTATCAGTTCGATTCCCGAACAAGATTTAATCCATATATAACTCACAAGTAAATTCAAACCTCGAGCTCAAGTAATCATACCACAAATAACATGATCATCAAGATTACAGGAATCATATCCTTAAGCATCATATCAGATCTTCTCCTAACAGATGCAACATCCAACAACAAACCGATGGTTCTTACTTGTATTGGCCAGTTCCATTTCAGGAACTATTAAACAAGTTACCGTAGGAAAACCCCTTCCAGCCACAACACAGGAAAAAAAGCAGCAACGGTGTACTCACACCGACACAAAAGCGTAAGTAAAGAATCAAGGGTCTACACCGACTCCGATAAAGCAGTGGATATTCCACAAAACAAACTTTGCTACAGCCTAAGCTGTAAAGGCAAACATGTCACTTCAATAACAATACCGGGTCACTCCGACCCTCAGCAGGTGCGTGTCCTCCGCCGGATCTATAGAAAGACTCACTATATGAAAGCATATGACCATGGAACAACCGACTTAAAGAGGAGCAGACACATGCACAAAAGATCACAAAATATATCAGCACAATCCCAAATATCTACAGCCTGCTCCGCTACCAACTAAAACGCCCGTGTCCCAATTTGTAATATAAAATAGAATTTAAATATAAAATGACCAAATTGCCCTTATCATTCCTGGGACACAAAAAATCATCAACTAAACACCCGTATCCCAAATAATCTATTAAATTAATTACAATATGAGAAAAGACCAAAATGCCCTTCTACCTGGGATACGATCTCAAGAACATGATCAACATTTAATCAACCAATAAATAATACAATAGAATCAAGTACGCAGTGGAAGACAAAAATACATAGCAACATGCATGCAATGAACCCTATGGATCCGACCCGAGGAGGAAAGCATCGCCACCTGCCGATATGCACCACTGCTCAAAGAATAGTTAACCTGTGACAAGACTGTGAGGGGGTGAGACCAACCACTGTCTCACCATAAACAAATAAACCATAGTATACAACTACAAATCAACCACAAATACACCGGCATTAAGCAATAGCAATCACAGTGCACAAACAAGTCACAATACACAACACAAGCCATCATCCGACTTTAGACCATCACTTATCATTACTTATAATATTATCATTGTTATTAGGTTTAAATATTTTATTAGGGCCCTCTACTGTGTGCGTCGAGCTCGGTCCCGTCTCATGAGACAACCAGGGCGTAAGCCCAATATAACCAGGGCAAGGCCCAATACAATCAGTGAGAGAGAGAGATAGACAGAGGGAAAGAGGGAGGTAGAAAGGGGGAGATAGAAAGAGGGAGGTAGAACCGGTCATAACAGACCCATATGCTAAACCGCATATAACATGCTATCCCCCATGAAATCCCGAGGGGTATCACTTCCCGCTCGAACCAACCGGTCAATAGCCCCACACTAGAATTATTATACTTCGTTATTCTCAATTATGCTTAAAGAGTTGTGCCATACGTTATGATCAAACAGGGTTGTGTGGATTTAACATTTTATTTTCCAAGTCCGGGCCTCCAGCCCTCAAGTCACCACACGAACCTCAGAATCATATATCATAATATTTAATCATATCAAAACATCTCATGCTCAACTGGCATATCATATCACACAAGCACACGATTCACATAATCAGACATACCGCATCAAGATATCATCATTAAGATATAAATGCAAACAAGAACATCAATACAGCAGGCATACAAGCATGTAGTACTCAATACCAACCAAGTATTACGACTTCTTGTACCAAGTTTATTAACCGAGCATTGTAGGCAGTAATGCATACAAAGGTTTATAAGTCCTCACCTGGGCCATATTAATTGTCTCGGAACCTGAAGCTTTGTTCCGCCTCGACATTCCTATATCCTCAACATCCTACGACATACACATCACATAAGACACTTATTCATGGCAAAGACTAAATGCATGCTAAAGATGAAATCTTGAGCCTTCTAGTCTGTTTGTGTTCGTTAATTGTGAATCCACTAATAGGTCGGGGTCTAAGCCCAAATATAATCCTTAAACTCCATAATTTCATATTTAACTTAAATCCATATTATAGTTGTTGGGCCTAAGCCCATATAAACTTAATCAAACCTTATCGAGCCTAAAGCCCTTCTCAAATACAAGCCATTGGGCCTAAAGCCCACCTCATTAGTCATTGGGCCTAAAAGCCCATATACAATTAATATGACATTAATTGGTCCTAAGCCCGGCCCATCCTCATATTCACATTAACCGAACTCCCGAGCCCAAACATTATCCGGCCTAAAGATACTATATGCGTTGGACATATACCAGCCACGCCACTCAACTCTCCAAACTCGGTATCCACTATACCCTTCTCATTTTAATACAATGATTAAATGCAATTTCACTACATGTCATGTACAAAATCAAATAACGGCCAAAACTGGGATTACCATGTAATGCCGGAAAAGGAATTCTACCATGCCCGGCCTTCGCCGGAAAAATACTCGAGTTGCCGGATTCCGGTTAGTCCTCACCGGAAAGAAACCTGAGTCGCCAGAGAATTCACAGCAACCCGACATCAACTCAACAAACTTTCACAACTCGGAAACTAATTGAAAATGTCATCCAATCCAACAACCCAGAAACTAAAACAATGAAACATCCAAGTTGGCCATGGTCGCCGGAAAAATAAACTGCTTACCAGAAAACTAAATCCGTACTGCCAGTGTCGAATCTGTCCACCCTTAACCTTGGGTCCTCGCCAAACACACCAACCTGTGCCTCACAAATCCACTGTCGAGACCAAAGCCGAAGCATCATACATGACAGCCATCGCCGCACCCAAGGACCATAACACCGATATCAGCCTCAAAACCACTCCGCCATCCACCAACCACCACGAACCCGCCACACACCTTCGCCGTCACGCAAACAACACAAAACGGGAGACCCGATTAGCGAATCGATCCAAAACGTCAAAGGCGAGAACAAAACAGGGAAGTACAAGGGAGAAGGCGGCGTGACATACCAGACAGGCGACGGCGACTCCGCCTGTTCCCATGCAGATGCACCCCGTCATTACAGCCCTTCCTTCTACTTGCAGTGGTGGCCGCGGCTAAGGAGGAGGAAGAGATAATGGGTGGCTGTGCGAGAGAGAAGAGGAAGGAATCAATGGGTTCGTGGGAAAAAGAAAGAAAAGAGATGTGGAAAGAAGAGAGTTTAGGTTAGAGTCGTTGCTTGCACGATCTGAGGCGAGGAAGAGATCGTGGGAGAGAAGTGGGGCGGCGAGAGAAAAAAGAGGAAAGAAAAAAAAAGAGAGAGAAGAAGAAAAGAGAGAAAAGGAGAGTTAGGGTTGGCCGGCCACGTCGTTTTGGTCTAAGGCGCGGTCAACTATTCCTGGTCAACGCGCGCATAGAGTTAGGTTTTATTTTTTTTTATTTTTTTTGCCTTAACCCAAAACTACGTACTTTTAATAAACTGCAAGAAACTCTGTGTTCCACCTCGGAATTCCAATTAACCCCAAAGAAACCGACTAAGGATTAATTCCAGATATGTAATTAATAGTTTCAAGGGAAAATAAGTAATTATAATAGTTTTCTTGACAAAAAATCTGGGAAATTACGCAAGGGTAAAATTGGAAATAAAATTTCAAAAATTTCATAGAAATTTAAAACAAAAATTTAGGGCGTTAGAAGAAGTGGCATGTGGAAATAAGGATTCATGAAAGATAACATTCCTGGACAAGACAACTTTGCCTGAGGTAGGACTGTAACAATGAAAACCTCGATGACAGCTGGACAAACCAAGAAATATCTGGAGCTCTACTCGAGGTAGAAGTTTATGGGAATGAAGATTCGTGTTGTGAGGATAACATGCACAACCAAAGACTTTGATGTTATCCCAACTTGGATGCTTACCCTAGAGTTTGTAGAAAGGACTTTGCCACAAAAGCGTACTATGAGGAATTCTATTACGGATATAGTTCATATAAATCACAGCCTCTGCCCAAAAAGATAATGGTAGATGAGCCTGATACAGCACAGACCTAACGGCATTCAAGATGGTGCGATGAGCCCATTCAGCAAGGCAATTTTGCTGATGGCTATAAGGACATGGCAATCAAAGAAGGATGCTATGATCACACAAAAAAGAATTAAATTCAGCATTAAAAAACTCCCCCCCCCACCGTCACTTTGAAGGGATTTAATGGTCGTATGAAACTGAGTTTGAACAAGAGCATGTAATTCCCTAAAATAAGCAAAAACCTCATGTTTATGTCGCAATGGAAAAATCCAACTAAAACGTGAATATTCATCAATGAAAATAACATAATATCTGTAGCCGGAAAAAGAAACAACTGGCGAAAGCCAAATATCAAAATGAACTATCTCAAACAAATTAGAACAAGAAACATTGGAAGAAGAATATGGCAACAATATTTGTTTGCCAAGTTGACACTCATGACAGATGGAATCATATGGTGGTGATGACCCAGAGAGCTGCGGATGTTGTTTGAAGAATTTCCGCAAGACAGAATGACCAGGATGGCACAAGCGCTGATGCCAAACATCAGTGGAGACTCGCGCACTAGACAACGCCATCGACAAAGAAGGGGAACACGAATAAGGAACATGAATAGAGTAAAGAGGACCAGAGTCTTTACAACGAATCAATGGATGATGGAAGTGGTGCTCCTTCACAGAAAAACCAGTTGTGTCAAAACTTACAATACAATCATTATCAGAGGAAAAACGCTTCACAGATATTAAATTTTTAGTAAGAGTTGGGACAACTAAAACATCCTCAAGTGGAAAAAGGAAAAGAACCAATACGAAAGGTTTTAGAACCATTGTGTGTAATAGGTAAAAAATTACCATTGCTTACTTGGACAATATCTGTGCTAGTTTATTCTGAAAAAGAATCAAGAGAGGAGGAAGATGGAGTCATATGGTTGGTCACACCAGTATCAGCGTACCAGACAAGAGGTTGTTGTTCATGAAGACCAGCATTGGGAATATTTATACGATGTGGACAATGTTTGGTTGTGTGCTGATAGCCATGACACAACTACACTGTGTAGGAGGAGGGCCCAAAACAGAGGCAAAAGAGGATGGGCGAGAACCACGAGGCTGCGAACGAGAAAACACAAGAGGAGAAGGAGGCTGAAAATGATTGGGAGAATTAGGATGATAACGTGAGTCCTAATGATATTGATTTGGACGAGGTGAGTAAGGGGGTCGCGGCGTGTAAAAACAACGGCCACCACAAGAACCACAAAGACCTTGATTTCCATAGCCTCGGTTGGAAACATAAAGAGCTTGAGAAGACTCAGGAGATACAGCAGAGGAACAGGAACTCATAAACCAATAGAGTAGAATGAAGTTCAAAGTAAGTAGGCAAAGGTGACTTAGCAGTAAGAACCATAACAATCTCAGAGTATGTAGTAGGTACACCATCCAAAATTTTCATCACAACATCATCTTCACTCAAACCTCTACCTACGACATCGAGTTTGTCTGCGATACCACGCACATACTGCAAATACTCAGACGTGGATTTATTTTCTTTCTTGGAAAAAACAAAGGCAGAACGATATTCCATATACCTTGCTTGCACATGGTCATGAAAGAGGGTTTTAATGGAAAGCCAAACCTCATGCGTAGTTGGGTAAAACCCGGGCCAAATGATATGGTTGAGAATGTCTGGGCTGACTGTAGCATAAATCCAGGAAACTAAGGTGCTATCGATTTGGTTCCATAGAGAATGAAGGGGGTTGGGTTCAGGTGGTGCCTCCGGCATAGTAGAAGTGATGCAACAACAACCCTAGAATTCCACTAGGTTCACCTCTGCAACTAATTGATCCCAAGACCTCCAATCTCCAATCAAACTAGGGTTTAGTATTCCTATTCTTCACCTCCTAAACTCAAAGGATTAGGCAACAAATAATGAGGAATACAAGGAGTTGATTAATCACCACAAGTAATAACACTTGATAAGAGAAATCAA